>JARHVA010003891.1:497500-570000 GCA_037957365.1 Torreya grandis | reverse complement strand
TCAAATGAAAAAGTGTGAACCATGGAAAAGAAGGGCTTGAATGCAGCAACCTACCGACAGTTCATTCCTGGGAAGCCAAGTGGCCAGAAAAGACAAATTCCAAGTGACAAGAGGAATGACGAGGCATGGAGCAGTCAAGCAGTCCAAGTGGCATAAATAGGGTAATTTATTCCCTGATGGCATGGAAGATAAACAAGCAAAGCGATAAGCAAAGAATGAGTAAGCAATTAGTCCAAGTGGTGCCAATTTGAGAAGTGACTTTAGCAGGTGAAATAGTGCCAACGAATTGATCATGAGAGGACGCAACAGCTAAGAGATGTAATCGGTTTCTTCATTTTTCATTTAATGAGTGGACAAATCGTGCCTTGACATTAAGAATGCAGACTTTGAGTAGAACAGAACACATGGATCATTAATATTTTGAGCAGCCTGTTTCATTTCAAAACAACCATTTGTAAAAAAGAGCGCCAAATGAGCCTCTTAGACTTTCCTTATATATTTGATACTTGTCATTTTGTAAACATATTTTCACGATTTTATCCAGGCACAACCCTGCTAAAATTTCTACCTGAATTGAATAAAATGCAGTTTTTACCTCTATTTGGATAGATTGTGTAGAGTATGCCTTAAATGTTGGTTTCTGTCCAGTCATTGTCTCTTGATGCTCTGATAGGTTCAACACTAGCAAACCTGTGATCTACAAAGTGCCATTGTCTACCACTGCCAGGAGTAGAGTTCTATTTTGGAGGTATAGAACAAGAGAGGTCACTTATAGTGTGTATTTCTCAGCACCTTGGTGAGTCCCTATTTCCTGTGTTTTCCATAAGAACCTCCCTGTCATTTTCAGCGACCTGGTCTTTTTTGCCAAATCTGAGTGTATGTATGTTTTGTTTGATCCTAAGTGTGGAGGTGGGAAGGTCATTTCATTTTTGGTGTATCACCTCTTTAGAGTAGTCTGTTTGTTTCCCTGTATTTTCTTCTCCCTTTTCATTCCCCCTAGTTTATATAGCTGTATATAACTGTATATACCCATGTTTTTTTCCCTACTGGAACAAACAAGATACATCAAAGGGAGCTAGCCCTTATCTAGAGACTCTCCTCTCCTGCTTTGCCATCCCACAGGTGAGAGAGGAGTTTCCATGTTGCGGGGAGAGGGCAGGAACCTATTTTCTTGCCCCCGAGTGCAATCTCCATTGTCAACAGTTTTGGCATGCCCGGTGGGACCACAAGTTTTTAATCAGTAAAGTTGCAGGGTTACTCGCTGATCCTGTTATAGCAAAGGAACCACCAATATAGCACCGTGTGTGTCAATAGTTCTGGCACACCCAGTGGGACCAACTGGGATAGGTTTTGTCCAAAGATTTGAAGAATTTTTGGTGTGTTCTTCAACATACTAGCCTTTGGAGGCTTTGCATCGAACACCAATGGCAACTCTGAGTTGAATCTGTTGGTTAAGCAGCCTGGTGCCATCATAAATCTACTTTCTTTATGTATAATCCCTTTGCACAAAATCATGGGCCTTGTTTTCCTTCATATGAATATAATCAGGCTCTAAATATTTATGGCATCCCCTCAAGCAACTCTCCTAGTTGCCCTACAACAATAAGGGAAATGAGGCTGGAGTTTGAGAGGAAGATAATGGAGATCAACAGAGAGGATGAGCAGTATAGATATCAGCAGGAGCTGATGTATAAGGAAGAGTGTTTGTTTAGGCAAGCACAGGCTTCACAATCCATGGAAGAGGAAGTAAAATGGAGAAATCCATATTTTCAAGGCAACCAGCCTTGTGCACCCCCTCATATTCTAAAAAAAGCCCCCTCTTTGGCACCAAATCCTTTCTATCACATTGCACTTGCTCACTCCAACTCACCAAATGCATCTGCTCTCAATCTCGTGCGCCTGGCTTTCTAATACTAAAGGGCATCAGAGCAACCCCCCATGGAGATCAATCTTCCCAATTCCTTATAGTGTGCATCTTCCATTGGGGGGAATACCACCAGCCAGTACGTCCCTCTTCTAGAGACTCTTCCAGTGCATCAACAGTATCTTCCTTGCATCCCTCAACCTCCCCAAGTCCTTCAGCATAATGTGCAGATTCCAAGTTGGAGGAAGGAATGCCAAGAACTAGCTCAGAGCTTTAAATAGGATAATGCTGGTGATCTCCAAGAAAGGCTCCTTCAAGAACATACAACCAAGAGAATTGCAGAGTTGGAGTCCCAAATGAGATTCCTCAGCCAATGTCTGGTGGAGCTATCTGAACCCAACCCGTCCACACACCTCCAAGAGAGCTATCAGGCGACACCTGATATTGATGAAGTGCCAACCAAGTGGAAGGAGGAGAATCATTCGATTCTAGCTTAAGGACTGCCTCCTCTTCCACATGTTTTCTCCACTTCACCCCTTCTCAAAGAGGAACCTATTCTGTAAGAGGCAAGTGAGGAGTAGAAGATTTAATCTATAGTCCTTCAAGAGGCTGTCACGAGCGACGACGAGGAAGAAATCATCATTGACGCTCCTTGTGAAGTCACCATCAGTAGTGGAGAAGATGTAGGTCTTGCACATATGCAGATGTTCCAATAATACGAGGAGGAACAAATGCATGGTGAGCTCTCTTCCCTTCTGTTTGATGAACTTCCTCGCTATTTTGATGATGAGGATGACTACGCTGAGGAGCCTAAGTTGGAGGAGGATCAGGAGAATATCTTTGAAAATCTAGAGATCTGGATCTTTGAAGAGGAAAAGGAGAGGTCTGTCTTCCTTGAAGAAGGCCAAGAGGAAGCAAAGGATGAGTCTGACAAGATTTTCAATGAGGCAGAAGGAAACAAGTTAGACCATGATACAATGCAGAAGGAATGTGCAGATCAAAGGGCTTACGGTGATGAGCCAATAGCCATTGATCTCTTGGTGAAGAGCACCATTTTGAAGGACCAACATTCAACAGGCTTCCATGGACAAGCAATATATATATGTCGGAAGCATGTTCGAATCTGATCCACTTAGATTCCAGCCAGCTCAGGTGATAGGGAAGAAGAGCAAGTCACCAACTCTCTTCTTCATTCAGCTACTTGCTTGCCGCCATAAGTCTTCTTTCAAGGAAGGGGACTTAAGAAATTTTCCTTTCGATCCAGGAGGGAGGCAAACATTCCTGGTTAGCTATATATAGTAGTTTGTTTTTAGTTGTTTTTCCTATTTTCCCTAAGTGTAGTTGCACAGGTAGTGTTTTTAGCCTTGTGTGTTTCCCTTTGCTTGGGGTAAAAGCTTCATGTTTGATTCTCAATCTTTCAAGATGTTGTTAATTCTTTTACAGCTACACCTGACTCTGCGCCCAATGGACTTTTAAGCCAATTGGATTCTAAGCACAGTAGGCATGCTTCCCCTGTGAGTCACCATCTATTGACCCATTTTACCCACAGGAAAAATTTTGGTCAACTTCCCCCTGCGCTTCAAAACCAGTCATTTTTGGGTTTGCAATTTCATGTTTCAGTTCAAGGCCACTCGGTTCAAATCTTAGTTCAATAATGGTTGAAGCAAACCGTTGAACCAAATTTTGGTTCAACGGGCTTGGTTTAAGTCAAAAGTTCAAGCGGCTTGGTTCAAAGTCAAAGGTTCAAGACATGAGTTCAACCGAATAGTTCAAAGGTAGGCACAAAAAATAAAGGAGACCTCCGGCCAAGACAAAAGGGACATTTCGAAGGTGTCGAAAGGAAAATAGCGAAGGAAGATGCCTGTAGAGAAATAAAAAGTGCCCGACTAGTGCCCGACTCCTAGCATGGGCCCGATGATGTCGCAGTGGCCGTCAAATTTAATAGAATGAAATGCCCATTAATGTTTAAAAGCATGACGGCCATAGAAGCATCAATTTTAATAGAATAGAATAACCATTTGTTTTCAAATGAAAAAGCGTGAACCATGGAAAAGAAGGGCCTGAATGTAGCAACTTGCCGATGGTTCATTCCTGGGAAGCCAAGCGGCCAAAAAAGACAAATTCCAAGTGACAAGAGGAATGATGAGGCATGGAGCAGTCAAGCAGTCCAAGTGGCATAAATAGGGTAATTTATTGCCTGATGGTGTGGAAGATAAAAAATCAAAGCGACAAGCAAAGAATGAGTAAGTAATTAGTCTAAGTGGCACCAATTTGAGAAGCGACTTTGGCAGGTGAAATAGTGCCAGCGAATTGATCATGAGAGGATACAACAGCTAAGAGATGTAATCGGTTTATTCATTTTTCATTTAATGAGTGGACAAACCACACCTTGACATTAAGAATGTAGACTTTGAGTAGAACAGATCACATGGCTCATTAATATTTTGAGCAGCCTATTTCATTTCAAAACAACCATTTGTAAAAAAGAGCGCCAAATGAGCCTCTTGGACTTTCCTTATATATTTGATACTTGTCATTTTGTAAACATCTTTTCACAGTTTTAGCCAGGCGCAACCCTGCTAAAATTTCTACCTGGATTGAATAAAATGCAATTTTTACCTCTATTTGGATAGATTGTGCAGAGTATGCCTTGAATGTTGGTTTGTGTCCAGTCATTGTCTCTTGATGCTCTCACAGGTTCAACACTAGCAAACCTGTGATCTACAAAGTGCCACTGTCTGCTACTGCCAGGAGTAGAGTTCTATTTTAGAGGTATAGAATAGGAGAGGTCACTTATAGTGTGTATTTTCCAGCACCTTGGTGAGTCCCTATTTCCTATGTTTTCCATAAGAACCTCCCTGTCATTCCTAGTGACCTAGTCTTTTCTGCCAAATTTGAGTGTATGTATGTTTTGTTTGATCCTGAGTGTGGAGGTGGGAAGGTCATTTCATTTTTGGTGTATCACCTCTTTAGAGTAGGCTGTTTGTTTTCCTATATTTTCTTCTCCCTTTTCATTCCCCCCAGTTTATATAGCTGTATATAACTGTATATACCCATGTTTTTTTGCCCTGATGGAACAAACAAGATACATCAAAGGGAGCTAGCCCTTATCTAGAGACTCTCCTCTCCTGATTCACCATCCCATAGGTGAGAGAGGAGTTTCCATGTTGCAGGGAGAGGGCAAGAACCTATTTTCCTGCCCTTGGGTTTTAATCTCCATCATCAACAGGCTCACTTTCCATCAACTCAAGGTGATGAGATATCTCCAAAGCATGTAGTTCTAGAGATATGGGTAGTTTGGATTCTCTCCCATATATAAGGATAAATGGTGAGTTACCAATGGAACTCTTGGGAGTCACTCTATCAGTCCATAAGGTTGTTCTTTGCTTGGTATGCCTTAATATATGGTTCTCCTCCATGGTCCTTTTGATTATCCTAATCGAGTTCTTATTTATTGATTCAACAAGCCCATTGCCCTAGGGGTAGTAGTTGGATGATGTGATAAGGTAGATACCCAACTAAAGATTCCATTCACTTTTTTTCATGTCAAAAAATGCCAATGCACTATTTGAGATGATAGTGGTTAGTACCCCAAACCTTATCACAATGCTATCATAGAAATCTAATACTACTCTCTCATTAGCCTCTTTAGAGAAATATCCTCCACCCACGTGGTGAAGTATTTAGTGGTAGTGAGTACCCATTTGTGACCTCCATTAGAAGGTGGATTTATCTTGCCTATGAAGTTAAGGCCCCATTGTATGAAGGGATGCTCTACTTGAATAGGGTTAAGAGGAAGGGCTGCTAATATTTATTTACCAGTGAAGAGAACACATTTTTGACACTTCCTAACCCATGTGTAGACATGTTTAAAAAGGTTTAGCTAGTAGTAACCAAACCTCATGATTTTTTCTGCTATTGTCTTTTGAGTAAAGTGACCTCTTGTATGTCTATCATGGAACTACTCTAAGATTTTGTTTACCTAGCCAACCTCTATGAACCTAAACATCACTCCATTGAGGTCTTTCTTAAATAGTACCCCATAAACTAAGGCATACATTATGGACTAAAGTATCTCCTTTTGGTCATATCCATACCTTCAAGGCATTCACCTTCATTAAGAATCTAATCATATCTTGCATCTAATTGATGGAGGGTAAAGGTACAACTATTTGTAGGCCATATAGTATCATTAGAGCAACCTCTTTTTTCCTATAGGTTAGCAACCAATTAATAACACAAACCTTTACCTCTTACTAGCTTAGTAACCTTGATTTAAACATCATACTCCATGACTTTGGTGATCCAATTATCTCTCTTCTCATTTACATCTCTACTCAAGAGGAAATCTCTCACACCTAGATGGGAGACTATGAGATGAATATAATTGTTTGAAATCATAGGCCTACATTTTTTTAAATATCTTGTAACGGCTAGCACTTGCTTCTTAATAAAATTATATCTCTCTTTGTAGCCTTCAAGTCCCTGACTAAAAAAACTATGACTACTCAAGACCTTCCTGATTCTATTGCATGAGCATATCTGATATGTTGCACACTATAGAAAAGGCATATAGGTTGAAAAAATTTGAAAAATTAGGATTTAAGAGATTTGGTGCTTGTGTAATAGCTAACTTGATAGCCTAAAAATCTTATTTTCCTTCCTTTGACCAAGAGAAGACCTAATTCTTCTTCAACATTATTGTTATAGGCTTGAATAAATGTGCAAAAATAGGTATAAATCTTCTCACAAAATTTATTTTCTTGAGGAAACTTTGAATCCCTTTATTATTATGAGGTAAAGACAAGGTCAAAATGGCACTTATCTTCTTAGGGTTAATAGCTAGCCCTACTTTGGAGATAACATGCCCCAATAATTTTCCTTCATGAACAAAAAACACACACTTTTTGGGGTTCAAGGAGATTGATTGTATCCTCAATATCCATCCAAGAGATAAAAATGTTCTAAACCAACCACCATTTAGAAGAGTTGCTCCATGGATGTCAAAGGATAGTGATCCTTAAAAGATACCCTATTTAAATCCCTAAAGTTAACACATAACTAAATTTCACCACTTTTCTTCCTAACAGGTACCAAGTTGGCCACCCATGAAGAGTGTTTAATTAGAAAGATAATGTTTGAATCAATAAGATTGGTCAACTATATTTTCATGATCACCTCTACCTTGGGATTGATAGGCCTTTATTTTCACCTTACATGCTTTACATTTACATCTAACTTAATTGTGTTCTAATCAAGTTGAGGGTCAAAACCTCTAAGATCAGTGTACTCCCAAGCAAACATGTTTACAAACTCCCTACGAAGTGCAATGAATTCAACTTTCTCAACCTCAGTATTGACCTTCCCAAGCTTGAGAAATTTGTCTTGGAAGATGATAACTCTCTAATGGTTTTATTCACTAGTGGACATGCCTACCTTGTCCTTCCTCATGAAATATGCCACATGAAAGATGATCTCAAGGGTGACCAACCCCTTAGGGAGTTTATTTGATTTTAATTAGAGAATCTGATCTCCATATTTATTTTGTAACTTATTTTTATTTGAAGATGAAAATTTATCCTCTTGTTGCAATAAGTAGGCAATCTTCTTATCAATGTCAAAAACTTGCTTATTGGCCTCATTGTCAGGAATGGATGGTCTTGCAACCACCTTAACATGTGATTGATTTTTTGATTTACTCACCTCACCTGGTATATCAAGTTGGAACCCCACTAATGTTAATATATCTACATGCTTATTGCTCTCTCTAGGCACACTCTAAATTTTGAAGGCTTCAAAATCCTCCAATAGGTCTCACACCATTGGTTGTATTTTGGTTTCTTACCTGATTGATGACTAGTTCAATGTCTTTATATACCTATAATTTCTTGATTCCTCTCTTTCTAGACCATTTAAGGCCATGGATAAGGCCTTCATATTTAGTTGCATTGAAAGAATAGCTAAATTGAAACCTATAAGCTAGATAATACTTGGCATTAGAGGGAGAATCCATCATATCACCTACCCCTACTCCATGTTTTATCCTTGATCCATCAAAGAACATTTTCTAGATTCCATTAGTCTCCTCTTTTGGCCTAGTAAGGGATGGCATAAATGCATTCTCCACATGTAGGCAGTAGACTCCCATATCTATTTATTCAATGCATCCCAAAGGGTCAAGTTATTGATCCTCATTCCATAACTCATCCAAGAACACATTAGATATCACCTCAACATGAGTGTCTAGCTCTTGACCAATAGGCTAGTCTTCCTCATCCAAGATTATGTAGTTGATATTTAGGTTACTTGGTTCATAAGTCTTAATGTGAAACCTTGAAATTGGTTTATCCTTAATGTATATATTGGCTCCATACCTTATCCTAAATACCATATAAGACCAATCTATTGCTAGGTAACCCCCAATTTTGGTGGTGAAGTCTTTATATAGGTATAAAGAAAAATAGGGTGGTACCTCTAGAACAAAAACATATTGGGTCACTAAAAAATTAGGACAAGCATGAAGGGTTAGATTCATACCTATAATAATACCAGATAATTTACTAAAAGATATATCAAGCTACAACACTCCTTTAATGAAGGGGTCATACTTTAAACCAATTTGATCTGCTATTGATTTAGGCATCACTGAAGTGTTTGCTCCATTATCCACCATGAAATTATCTACCAAAAAGTTACCAAGGATCAAAGAAATGTATAAGGGAGTAATTTTGATTACTTTTCTTGACTACTCTTCATTTGTTTTGGTTACATTAATGAGGACTACATTATCCATGCTTGGTGGTTTCTCTTAAACATTGATCTTAGATAACCCATCTTGAAGAATGTCTATTTGACCAGGTAGGGACAAAACATCCAAAATTGGATCATTTAGATTAGTCCTTTTTAATTTCTCAACAATGTTTATGGGAGAACCACTAACCTTTTCTTGTGCTTTGGGAGCCACAATAGTGCCTTTTACTTGTGAGCTTTGAGGTATGACGATACTTCCTTAGTTCTATTTTTTTGAGTTGTTTGAGTTTTTAAAGTTGAATTAAGATAATATATCTTTAATAAAAATGAAGGAGGAGTATAATACCCCTTAACTTTGTGGCTACCCTCCATGTTCCTTCCCTTGAACCTTGTGTTGGCTGTCACATAAATGTTTGCTCGACTAGTACCTATTTGTTGATTGAAAGAATAACACTCCTCCTGGTATTAGTTCACCAATATAGTACCCATATAAATTTGTATTTAATTATACCTTTGGCCTTGTTGAGGCTCTTTTAGTTTATTCATCATAGACACTTATACATTTTGTGCCATTAAATCTTGGCTGAACCCATAACTAGCACCCTACTACCATTGTTCATTGAAGCCTTAGTTAAAATTTGCATTTAGAGTGATATCCTAATTGTAATATTGATTCAAAGGTAGAAAAAACTCACCTTTTTGAATGGGGACCAAGTTATTAGAAGAACTCACATTAGTAAGATTGTATTTGTTACTTAGGTTGGCATTTGTGAGCTGCCCTTGCCCTAAAGAATTAACCTTGAAGGGTGGCATATTGGATTGATAGGGTTGTTGAGGTTGATATGAGGGATTATATGGTATATTAAACTATAAATTTTTCCTTTTAATATTCACTAACTCATTTCCAAAAGTTTTTAACATGTTCTTGAGTTATTAAAGTTCACTATACTGACTAGTTAAGACTTCATATTGTCTCGATGTAGGTATGGAATTGGAAAAGGTGGAATGGTAGTAAGAGGAGATAAAAATAGGTGGTGGTTGAATATTGAGGAATAAGGGAATAGTAGGCTTAGGTGTGAGCTTGTTAGCTTGTATTATGCCATTCTTTTCTCTGATTGATACCTCATAAGCATAAAGTAACATGCTTCCCCCCATAATTGTATCATGACTACAATGTCACTGTTGAGATCTCTAAGATAATATAGGAAAGCATAATTAGGAGTGGGTTTGATAAGGATTGGAATCTTGTCCCATGTTTTTTGAAACCTACTATTAAAGTCTTGCATGACCTCTTGGGTGACATTTTGATTGTTGTCAACTATTTTGATAGTGATAAGTTGTCAATCTTATCTTCAAATCTCTTGCATAAATCATCCCCTAACTAGTCCCATGTTGTGATGGAATTAAGAGTTAGGTTCTTATACCAATCCATGGCCTTGCCTTTGAAATTTATGTTAAACCACCTAATATCTACGTTCTCTTTAGTGATTTCATGGATGTTGTAAAAAAATTGTCTCTGATTTGCTCAAAAGGAGTTGCATATTTGTCTCCTATGTCATAAGGTACACTCTTAAGGGCTAACAGTAGGATAAGATCATACTGGTTGGGGTCCAAAGGACTTTGACCATTGAAATCCATAAAAGGCTAGATTCTAGAGGCATCCATGGTAGTGAAAAGGGTTAACAAGGATCTTCTAGTAGAGGTATATTTACCAATTGGCTTAGGATAGAAAATTTTCAAGTATGGATGGATGCTAGAAAACCTTGTTCTTATATCTAAGTTAAAAGGTAATTCAACAAATTTGAAAGGAATATCTCTAGAATCTAATGTTGTAGTCACCTTTGACATAAAAGATAGGTACTAATTTGTCACTAGGAGGCTAAGTGTTTGTTATAGTCATCATATTCTGAGAATGTGGATGTTATATCTGCTATAAATGGATCAATACCAACATCAATATCAATCATTCTCCTTCAAATATGGCCACCAAGCATGCTAGAAACTATTATGGCATAGAATTACACCATGTGAAAGCATTATTTAGGCTCTCTTAGTCCTACCCACACAATAGGATCAATCCCAGGCTGTGGGTATCCTATAATGGGGTTGAACCTTTAGAGAAGGTTAGTTCCTCTTGTTAGATCACCTAAACTACTAATTTTGCTTGGGGAAGGGGTACAAGAGCTGCATTAAATAATTAAAAACATAAAAAGGGTGATGCACAAAATTAAATACACTCCTAATTGCTCAAAAATAAACACAAAGGTAGTTAAAATATTCTTCACTCACACAATATCTAACACTAGTTAGTTTGCATAAATAATTCTAAATAATGCCTTCTAGACAAGGGATAAAGCATACAGTAATGGTAAAATTCACACTATACCTTCACTTATGATTAATACAACATAAAATTAGACCCAAAAACACCTTAAACCACTTAAAAAATTTAAGGAAGAGAGGACAATAACCAATAAAGAAGACTTCTTCACAAGGAAATAATTCATAAGCTACCCAGAACATAAAGTATAATCAAAGAAATAGGAAAATAGGCAATCTTTATTACTTCAAAGGTTGTTATTTACACATTTTCATAGGGTTTTACCTTATCAAATTAGAGTATATTATAATGAAAATAAAATATATATATATATATATATAGAAGAATGGAAGATAAAAATGAGGAGAAATCTTTCAATCCTCCATAAATGTGCTTCAACCACCATATTTGGCCATCCAATGTAGAGGAGGAGTAAATGTGTTTCAACAACCTTCCATGTCTCTTAGAGATTTATCATGATTTGTTTGATAATTTCATTGATCAAAAGGGGCTTTAAGAGCTTCGGTTTTCCTATTTAGGTGCTTCCATGATGTCAGTAGCTACCTTTGCAGTCAAGTCTGTAGACTTGTCAAATTAATATGCTATTCAATCTATATGACATTGACCAATTTTAATTATACATTTATTAAAATTGAGATAAAAATATTTGAAAAAAGGGAGAAATAAACTTCCAAATCAACCATTGACATCAAAAATGAAGTTATAGATCAAGATATATGGCTAAAAACCAACACACAGTTGCATCAGCACCTTCAGAATATGGAAAAATAGAAAATCACAGAGCAATATATGAGTAAAATCCATCATATATTATATTTAAAAAAAATCTTAAAAATATGCTCAAAATGGTATTTTTAGTTTTATGAAATGATCAAATTAACCCTTGTAAACTATCCTCTGAGTGTTTTTTGGTGAAAAGTTGGCTAAGTGATAAAGCTTCTCAAGAGGGTCACTTCGCACCATCATAATTTTTTGCTGGAAATTCCAATAGATGTGAAACCAAATGATTTACCTTCTTATGCCATCAAGATACAACCATACAAATTTTTATGGAATTTAGATGTCATTTGATCCTACAAAAAGGGGACTCAAAAGTGATCACTAGGTGGATTTAACAACTGGGAGATGCAGAAGATGACCAAGTAAAAATCAATGCAGAAGATGATTTTGATAGTTGTGCATTACACACATTATATCTAATATTTGTGCACTATCTTTCCCATTACACTATAATTAAATTTATCTATCACCATGAGAAATTTGAACAAGATTTAACCTTCTTTACTACTATAAAAATGATCTTAGAATGTGGGCATTGACCAAATATGAAAACTGAAAACACATAAAATTAACCAAGTGAAAACTAGTTTGGAGGCCAATTTTCAACCCTATACATTTCATATTTGGGAGTGAATTGTCTAAAAATTTATTAACCCAGACATTTTCCCCATATTTGGCTACATCATATAAAATTTTAAGGTGATTGGACTTCATTTAGTTTTATGAAATGGTGTTTAGAAAGTGTGATGTAGGCTGATTTAGCAGCTGGAAACACATAGAAATATGTACACTAGGTAGTTTTCATGATTGAAATATTTTCAAGTGAAGAATAATTCTCTATGACCACCTTCACCATTATATTCTCCTAATATTTTACTAAAATCTTACAAGTTTTGGAGAGAAATGAGCATGATTTATCCCTACAAAATTTATCTCGAAAAGCACTACGTAGGTTGATTTGGCACATAGAGCTCTTCTTTTTTCATAAGGGATCAAGGTGATTTGAAGAGTTAACATGCTCTTTAATAATTGATTTTTCTTCTTTATATCCTTATAGTATGTCTTCTATCAGTTTGGGTGATGACACTTTTGTTCCTATTGTAGGGAGAGGGTCTATTGAAATAGAAGAATGAACATTCAACAATGTTTTAAGTGTCCCTTTCCTTTCAAGCAATATCCTATCAGTGTATCAAATCACTCATATAAGTAAAGGCATGAGGGTTGATTTTTTTAACAAATATAGTTATCATCAGAGAGTTGCATAGTGATACTACAATGGCAGTAGGTAGGGAAGATCACCAAGCATGGTTATACACCTCATATTTTGCATCTAATTCTTCTCCAACAACATTGCTTACTCATTTAGATGGAGTTAGAAAATTATGGCATGAGAAGTTTGACACCTTAACTACTTCTACCTTGAAAAAATTAGCAAAAATGACATGGTCATAGGCTTGTCTTTAATCCAATTCTCTAAGGGACTTTGTGAGGGGTGCTCTCTTGGAAAACATCCTGAAGCAAAATTTAACAAAGGCCAAGCTTATAGGGTTTCATAAGCATTAGAGTTAGTACACAGTGATGTATCTAGGCTTTTTCCTAGTCTATCTTTTAAAATGGCTAAGTACATTCTTAGATATATGTTACCTTGAATAGATGACATTTTTGATCAGATGTGAGGGGCAACCATCTTTTCTAAGATTGATCTTAAAGTAGGATATCATCAGTTAAGGATAAAAGATGAGGATATTCTAAAGACTACATTTATAACTTGATATGGGTGCTACGAGTGTATAGTGTTATCATTCGAGTTGATAAATTCTCCTAAAACTTCATGAATCTCATGAACAGTGTGTTCATAGATTATCTAGATCATTTTGTTTTGGTATTTTTAGATGACATTCTTATATATTTTAAGGATGAAGAAGAGCATCTTCAACATCTGAAACTAGTTTTGTAATTTTTGCGGAAGTACAAGTTATATGACAAGTTATCCAAGTGTGAATTTTTTTCAAAATAAAGTGGAATATCTATGACATATTATCTCTTTAGATGATATTTCAGTAGTTCCAACAAACATAAGAGCCATTATGGATTGGCCGACACCAATGAATGTCCATGAGGTAAGGATTTTCATGGGATTAGCAGGCTATTATAAGAAATTACTTTAAAAATTTCTAATTTAGTTAATCTAATTACCTCTCTATAGTGTAAGAATCAAAGTTTTATTTGGTCAAGTGTGAAGTAGCTTTTTAGGAATTGAAAAGAAGGCTTACTTCAACACTAGTGTTAAGAGTTCTTGATCCCAATGGTAAAATTTTAGTGATCATATATACATTAGGGGATGTACTAGGAGGAGTCCTTATGCATAATGGCGAATCAGTAGCCTATAAATCAAGGAAGTCAAAGCCTTATGAGGTGAGGTACAACCCTCATGACCTAGAACTTGCAACAATTGTGCATATTTTACAAGTTTAGAGGCATTATTTTTTGCGAAAACTATTTAAGCTCAAGATTGATAACTTGGGACTCAAGTACATTTTCACCCAACCAAATTTGAATGCTCATCATAGATGTTGGTTGCATTTTTTTTTGTAATTATGACTTTGATATCAATTATATCAAAGATAGGGGAAAAAGAGTCACTGATGCCTTAAGTTGTAGGAGGTATATAGCAGTCGTGGATATTATTAGGAGTATTTTCATGGATTGAGTGATCAAATTATTACCAAGAGATGAATTTTATGATCAGGTAAGGGAAGTGTTGTCTGAGAATACTCAAAATCCTAGGTATAAAGGATACAAAATAGAGAATGATGGTTTTCTATGATACAATGGATGGATGTATGTACCAAATAGAGAGAATTTAAGGAGAATTGTGCTAAAGGAACTACATAATACCCCATATTCAGGATATATATGAGTAACCAAGATTATGGTAGAGCTTAGACCACTTTATTTATGGAAGGTGTTGAGTTTTGGAGCTAAAAGCTTCACCAATGAACGAATGCAAAAGTTGCAGGAATCACACAATCGCCGATGATGGTTAGAAATGGACCAAAGGCAGCCAACGTCAGTAGTAGGCTAGTTGACATCGGTCATAGGTAGACTGGAAGGGACCGACGTCGGTCACCTGTGCATCCAGAATGCTATTTTCGTGCACAAAACAAAATGTTTGCATGATAAGATTAAGTGATAGTCTTAAGTTTGCATTTCTATTTTAAGTAGAATTGTTTTGAGCCCTTGATTCGGAGGTGCATCTAATGGTTGTGATTTTATGCTCATGAATCCCTAAAGCTATATAATAGGGATAGATATTCATAACTTATTGGAATAGTACAAAAATTGTATATGTATATCAATCCAAGTTATTGGAGTTGATTGTAATTGAGAGAGAGAACTCTTGAGGGAAAGAGATCTGTACATCTGAAAGAGGTGTGGAAGAAAAGAAGTTTCTTCAATTGTAATTCCTTCTGTAAAGAGTTTAATACAAGTTTTCAGGGTGGTTTCTTGTATCTCTTATTCTTTGCTATTTCTGATTCTAGTTACTTATCTTTCTGGTTTAATTCCACATTTAATTGCTTTCATATAGTAATCAACTTTGTTGGTTGATCCCAAAAAAATGGTATCAGAGCTAGGTTGACTAACAAGTGTTTCAGATCTGGTTAGTGTGTATTGATTACAGGTTACTCACAGGGATTTATGTTTTAGTGGGAGAAAGCAATGACAGAAGAAAGTAAACTAAGAATGGAGAAGTTTAATGGCAAGAACTATCAATTATGGAGAATTCAGATAGAAGATTATTTGTATCATAAAGATCTATACTTACCATTAGGTGGAGTTTCAAAGAAGCCCACAGACATGGAAGATGAAGAATGGGAAGTTCTTGATAGAAAGGCTCTTGGATCTATAAGATTGAGTCTAGCATCTACTGTGATATCTAATTTATCATAGGCAAAGTCTATGGTAGAGTTAATGACTACTTTAGCAAATTTATATGAAAAACCCTCAGCTTCAAATAAGGTATATCTTATGAAGCAGTTATTTAATTTGAAAATGCAGGAAGATGGATCTATATATAGTCATCTTAATGATTTCCATGAAATTGTAAATTAGTTAATTTCAATCAAAATAGTTTTTGATGATGAAATTAAATCTCTCTTAATCTTATGCTTTTTACCTGAGAGCTGGCATAGCTTGGCAATGGTAGTTAGTAATACTGCATCTGCTTCAAATATTTTAAAAGTAGATGATGTTGTTAGTGTAATCTTGAATGAAGAAATTTGCAGGAAAAGCACAGAAGAAACATCAGGGAACACTTTAAGTTTTGAGAGCAGGGGAAGGCAAAAAGAGAAGATCAAGAAAGGGATATCAAGGTCGAAGTCAAAGATGAGAGGTAGATCCAAATCCAAAAATGATAGGAGGATAGCCTACTGGAATTGTGGAAAGCTAGGGCATATAAGAAAAGATTGCTGGTCAAAACCTAAAGAGGATAATCAGCATGAAGGTAAAGAAGAAGCAAAAGTGGTAGATATTGTTGCACAAGATGCTCTTATATTCTCTTTGCATAATAATATAGAATCTTGGGTTTTAGATTCTGGTGCCTCTTTCCATGCTACCCCTAATAGAGAATATTTTAGTGACTATGTCCATGGAGATTTTGGAATAGTGTATTTAGGGGATGATGAGCCTTGCAAAATTATTGGCAAAGGAAAAGTGCAGCTGAAAATGTTGAATGGCAACACATGGGTATTGAGTGATGTCATGCATGTTCCCAGCCTGAAGAGGAATCTGATTTCTATAGAAAAGTTAGGGGATGAGGGTTGTATAGTAACTCTCACAGCTGAATCTTGGAATGTTTCCAAGGGTGCACTTGTATTGGCCAAAGGTAAGAGAGTAGGTAATCTCTATTTATGTAATTGTATTACTAATAATTCTCCTTTTTTATTATCTACTTCAGATGTAGATACAAAGTTGTGGCAGTAGAGGCTTGGCCACATGAGTGAGAAGGGAATGACAATTCTTAAGTCAACTGGTAAGCTTTCAGATTTGAAAAGCATAGATCTAGATTTTTGTGAGCACTGTATTTTTGGGAAATAAAAGAGAGTGAGTATTCTCAAGGTTGGGTCAATAAAGAAGAAGCACAAATTAGAGCTTGTTCACATAGACGTGTGGGGGCCAGCTCAAGTTGTTTCTATTGGAGGATCAAAGTACTATGTTTCTTTCATAGATGATGCTACAAGAAAGGTATGGGTCTATTTTATAAAGAAGAAATCTAATTTTTTTGACACATTTAAGATTTGAAAAGCTATGGTTGAGAATGAAATAGGCAGGAGATTGAAGTGCCTGAGATCTGACAATGGTGGTGAGTTTTACAGCTATAAGTTCAACTAGTATTGTTATATGCATGGAATACATAGGCAAAGGATGGTTCCAAAGACACCTTAGCAAAATGGAGTTGTTGAAAGGATGAACATAACAATAATGGAGCGTACAAGGTGTATGAGATTGCATGCTGGTTTGCCCTTAGAGTTTTGGGTAGAAGCTGTGGATACTGTAGTTTACCTGATTAACATAGGACCCTCTATAGATTTGGATGGTGGAATTCTAGAAGAGGCATGGATAGGTAAAAAGGTAGATCTCTCATTTCTCAAAGTTTTTGGTTGTGAAGCCTTTGTGCACGTTGATAAGGAAAATAGAAAGAATTTGGATGCTAAGTCTATGAGGTGCACATTTATTGGCTATGGCTCTGATGATTTCAGATTCAAGTTTTGGAATCTAGGAACTAACAAAATAATTAGAAGCTGTGATGTTGTTTTCAATGAAAAAGTGATGTATAGTGATCAGCTTAAGAAGCTGAATCAATCTGAGCAGAGCAATGGAGAATTGGATGAGGTGAAGGTCCAAAATGAGCTCGCGGGAAAGAATAATCACAGATAAGAAAACAAAGAGACCGATGTCGATCAGGAAAGAACTGACATCGACCATACAGGAATCGATGATGGTCATACAAAAACTAACGTCGATCAAAAGGAACCGATGTCAGCTAGTTACAGGCCTAGAAGTGACCGAGGTTGGTCACTGTCAGAGAATTTGGGCAGACAGCATGGTGTGAATGAGTCTTAGATGCCCATCAGGAGGTCAAAAAGGGTAAGTAAACCTCCAATTTGATATTCCCCTTCATTATTCTATTTATTGCTTACTGATGGTGGAGAACCAGAGAGTTTTGATGAAGCAATACAGGTGGAATCCAAGAGTCAGTGGGAGCTAGGCATGAATGAGGAAATTGATTCCTTGAAAGAGAACCAAACATAGGATTTGGTTGAGTTGCCAACAGGAAAGAAGAAAATGAAGAATAGATGGATCTACAGATTAAAATAAGGTGAGAATGGACATATGAGATATAAGGCCAGGTTTGTAGTGAAAGGATTTGCACAAAAACTAGGTATTGATTTTGGTGAGATTTTTTCTCCTATTGTTAAAATGACTTCTGTATGGACTGTACTGTCTTTAGTTGCTATTGAGGATTTGCATCTTGAGTAGCTTGATGTTAAGACAAAATTTCTTCATGGAGATTTGGATGAAGAAATATATATGGATCAGTCAGAAGGATTTGAGGTCAAAGGTAAGGAGAAGCTAGTGTGCAGATTGAAGAAAAGCTTGTATGGTCTCAAGCAAGCTCCTAGACAATGGTATTTGAGGTTTGACAGGTTTATGACTAAGCATGGCTATAGTAGATGTCAATCTAACCATTGTGTGTATTTTAAGAGATTAGATAATGGTAGATATATTATTCTATTGTTGTATGTAGATGACATGCTGGTTGTAGGATCACACATGCAAGATATCTCTGAGCTTAAGGTGATATTAGCTCACACATTTGCCATGAAGGATTTGGGAACAACAAAGAAAATCCTTGGCATGAGTATTAAGAGAGATAGGAAAAATCACAGGTTGATTTTGTCTCAAGAGGATTATGTGAACAAGGTGTTGAAATGGTTCAATATGCAGGATGCAAAACCGGTAAGCACACCTATGGCTGGACACTTCAAGTTGAGTAAAGAACAGTGTCCTAATTCACATGATGAGGTAGAGTACATGAGGAAAGTTCCATATGCTTCCATAGTTGGGAGCTTAATGTATGCAATGGTTTGTACTAGACCGGATATTGCCCAAGCAGTGGGAGTTATAAGTAAGTATATGGCCAATCCAGGGAAGGAACACTGGAAAGCAGTTCAGTGGATCCTCAGATATCTAAGAGGGACCAGCAGTAGGCATTTGTGCTATGGTGGGTCAAACACTTCTCTACATGGATATGTAGATTCAGATATGGCAGGTGATTTGAATGGCAGAAGAAGCACCACATGATATATTTTCACTGTTGGTAGAATGGCAGTTAGCTAGCTTTCAAAGTTGTAAAAGGTTGTTGCCTTGTCAACTATAGAAGCAGAATATATTACAGTCACAGAGGCTAGCAAAGAGATGATATGGATGACATGGTTCATGAAAGAGCTAGGAAAGGAGCAAGAGAGTTGTAGATTATATAGTGATAGTCAGAGTGCAATTCATTTGGCTAAGAATTCAGCCTTTCATTCAAGAACCAAGCATATACAACTTAGGTACCACTTCATTAGACAGGTATTGGACGATGGTGAGTTGAAGTTGGAGAAGATCCATACAGATAAGATCCTTGCTAATATGCTAACCAAGTCGATAACAAAGGAGAAGTTTAATCTTCATTCAACTTTTGTTGGTCTTCATGATTGAGTTTGAAGATGGAGAAGCTAGAAGATGTTGTTGTACAGGTACAGGTGCAGCTGTTTATCTCCAAGTGGGAGATTGTTGAGTTATGGAGCTAAAAGCTTCACCAATGAGTGAATGCAAAAGTTGCAAGAATCACACAGTCACTGACGACAATCAAAAATGGACCAGAGGCGGCCGACGTCGGTCACAGGCAGACTAGAAAGGACCGACGTCAGTCACCTGTGCATCTAGAATGCTATTTTCGTGCACAAAATAGAATGTTTGCATGATAGGATTAAGTGATAGTCTTAAGTCCGCATTTCTATTTTAAGTAGAACTATTTTGAGCCCTTGATTAGGAGGTGCATCTAATGGTTGTGATTTTATGCTCATGAATCCCTAAAGTTATATAATAGGGATAGATCTTCATAGCTTATTGGAATAGTACAAGAATTATATATGTATATCAATCTAGGTTGTTGGAGTTGATTGTAATTGAGAGAGAGAACTCTTGAGGGAAAGAGATCTAAAAAGAGATCTGTACATCTGAAACAGGTGTGGAAGAAAAGAAGTTTCTTCAATTGTAATTCTTTTTGTAAAGAGTTTAATACAAGTTTTCAGGGTTGTTTCTTGTATCACTTGTTCTTTTCTATTTCTGATTCTAGTTACTTATATTTCTAGTTTAATTCCGCATTTAATTGCTTTCATATAGTAATCAACTTTGTTGGTTGATCCCCAACAGAAGGGAATCAAGAAAGGTGTAGTGGATTTTATGTCATGTTGTCTAGAATGTCAATGTGTGAAATCTGAACATGTACATCCAAATGGATTATTTTATCCACATAACATATCATAATGGAAGTGATAGGTGATCAATATGGACTTTGTCCAAGGTTTACCATTGTTACATAATAAGAATGACATGATCTTTGTTGTAGTTGATAAACTAACCAAGGTAGCTCATTTTATACCAGACAATTTGATAGGCGATGCACCTACTCTTACGAAGATATTCATAAAGGAAGTGTATCAATTGCATGGATTTATAGAGAAGATCATTTTGGATCATGATATAAAGATGAATTCTAGATTTTGGTTAACTCTAAATTTAGATTTAGGTATGCAACTAAACTTTCACACAGCATATCACCCACAAACTGATGGTCAAATTGAGTGAGTTAATTAGGTGTTAGAGGATCTTATTCATATGTATTTTATGGTTTAACAATACAAGTGGGAGGAATACATTTCATTGGTTAAGTTTTCCTACAATGAATCATACCAATTTGCTTTGAAGATGGCACCATTTAAAGCATTATATGGAAGAAGGTGTAGGATACCAATCAATTGGGACAGGTCGGAAGAAAGGGTAGCCTTTGGACCTAAGATGATTTTAGAAATGGAAGATCAATTCAAATCAATCAGATAGAGATTGACTGAGGCCAATGATAGGCATAAGAGTTATGTTAATTTAAAGAGAACAACTAGGTGTTTTTAGTAGGTGATAAAGTGTTCTGATGGATTAAGTCATAGAAGAGTTCAATTAAATTCAAGAAGTCAACAAAACTTTCACCAAGATATGTGGGAACCTCCAAAGTTTTAGAAGTGGTCAATCCTATAATGTATAGGCTTGAATTTACACCTACCCTAGTTCTATTTCATAATGTCTTCCATGTATCTTATCTTAAAAAGTATATAGTTGATCCTTCACATGTGTTGGTTTGGAATGCTTTGTAGATTTTGGATCTTGGGGTGGTTATGGTAGAACCAATCAAAGTAATTGACATTTGTAAACTTTGTTTTCATAATAGGGAAGTGTCATAGTGTAAGGTCTTATGGGATCAATACTTTGAGGATAGTGCTACTTTGGAGGACTATAATGAGTTCTATAGGCTATTTACACATTTATTTGCATGATTTGATGCTTCATAGTATGTTATTTTTTTTGCTAAATAATGTTTTAAATTTAGAACTAGTGTTTGAATAAGTTTCATCAAGACTATGACTAACTTTAGGGGGGAATTATGTCACATCATGATTTCTCACTAAGCTAATTTACTTGATTATTCATGGATTATTATGGTTGTTAAATTGATTAATTAATTTTTAACTAAGTTGTAAGTTATATGTTGTTATGGAATAGTTGTATGTTGCTTTGATTACATGATTACATTGATATGAGTTAGCTATATTGTATATTATTTACATTATGATCATTTTGATTTATTGTTAGAACAATGTTTTATGATATATATATCATGATGTTATAAGCCAACTATCTTCTTGTCATGAGTTTCATCTAGGAAAGATTCATCCCTTAGAGCATGATGGAGGGAGAGAATAATCGAAGATGGTGATGTAGATCGAGTTATTGGGGGATGATAGATGAAAATATAGTTACCTATTCACACACCACATATGAGTGTTAATTACTTGTGTTGTTATATCAATAGTATGTTTTTAATTTATGATATTTATATTCATGTTGTGATGTTACTTTCTTTTTTTTGACCTTGCTGATTTCACTAGTATGTTTGTATTAATGTATTAATTATAATTGGCATTATTGCTTTAACATAGGAATAATTTTGTACTTGTATTTTGTGACATACCATCATTATTTTAGGATGTATCTAGGTGAGCAATAAATAGGGTTTTGTTTGATTTTTAATATTATGCTTGAATGGGTTGATAAGTTATTGTTGATGGCTTATATAATTACTATAGTCATTTTGAATGGTTAAATAACAAGTATTATGTCATTAGTAAATAGTAGTTCTTTACTAACTAAAATGGAGGACATTAGATGACATAGAAGTTGATATAATGTTATTAACTAATGATGATTATTAAATCTTTTATGCTTAGTCAATAACATATTATCATGCAAAGTAATTATAATAATATCATTGTTTAACCATTATTTGACATATTGATGGTTGTTGAATATTTTTTAAATAGTCTTAATACTAATTCATATACTATGACCACCTTGTCATATGGAAGTTATGATTAATTGACTTGTTGTTAAGCCAACCTAGCATGGGAATCATAGGGGAAATAGACTTTTGTAAAGTTGATGAATGGGGTCAATGAACATGCATATTATTGTGAAGCTATGAAAATAATTATTTAATTATATGGGAACATTCAAGAGGATTTAGGGTTGCTAGTCTGGGTTTGACTCTAGTTAACCCTATCATTTGGATCTAAAGCCATTTTTGGTGAGTTGGTAGACTATGGAGTTAAACCATCATGCACTATTTTATCAATTGATTTCTCTGCTATGGAAATGGTAGAGATGGGTGGAGAAGAAATACATGGATTGAAAAGAGGAAGTTGGGGTAGGAAGAAAGGAAATAAAAAGGGAGATAGTAGATTTGGCAAAGGGGGTGATAGTAGAATGGGAGTAGAGAGAAAGATGGAGAAAGAGATCTATGTGTAATTTGGATGAATAGATCAACATACAAGGTTGATTCAGGTTGGTGATGTCATTTTATTTTACTATTGTATAAGCTTGGATACTCTGTAATTAGTTTCTCGAGAAAGGGTTTTTAAAATTTTATTATTGAGGATTTACCTCTGTGGATGGCTTGGCCATCCAAAAAACTAAATCATTACCTCAAAAACCTAAGCCTATATGAACTTAATTGCGTAAAGGTTTATAGTAAGTTGAATATATAGAAAGTTCTAAATCCCTAGAAACCTATCAATCTCTAATGGCTAGGGTCTATGCATGGTTTTGTTGAAATAGGTTTGAATTTATATTTATAATATGAGAATTTCCACTAAACATATGACCCCTATTTATGAATTCTATATAAACAGAGATAGACTAGAGTGAATCATTTCATAACCCTGCATAAAGAAAATACCCAGCTTCGACCTAGGTTGGAAATTAGGTATAGATTAAATGCTTAAAATAAAAATTTCTATATATTTCAAAATATCAATCAGACATAAATGTCGAACAAATTAAAGGCATTAATTTATAGGGATGGATTTAATACAATTATTCGAAGTCTTGTGTGTGTGTGTGTGTGTGTGTATGAACTAATTACTTTTAATATTCGAAGTCCTGTTTAGATGTATAAGGACTGATTAATTTTGATATTCAAAACCTTATTTATATATATGTAAAAAGTAATGAGTAGTTACATTTAATATTTTTATGAAATGTCTACAAAGTTATATATGTTATAAAATATATGAATCATGGTTAAACTCTTACACTTACCTATACAGATTGGTCATTCGATCTATTTAGCAGGATATATAACTCAATTAGTTAATACATTGAGATCCTATAATATGTGATAGATTATTATATTGGATAACTCGACTGACTTGATTTGCAATTTATGATAGTAGAAGTAACATTAAGATGAACATACATGTTTGACCGTTTATAAACTATATTAATGAAGATCATTATTTATGACTGTTCTAAATTTTGATTGGAATATGGTTGCCATAAATTAAGATGATGGGTTAACATGATAGGTTGTTTTTTAGAATAAATAAAATTGTATAATTATTTAAAATAAGTCTCAAGGATGGTGAAATTAGGAAAATCGGGGTTTATGTTTAGTTTCATTTAATAGCAAAACAAGGTAGAAAGGTGAGAATAGGGGTTTGTATGAAGTTAGAAACTTTGTTTAAATTGATAGACTATTTTCCAAAATATGTATAAATATTAGTTGCTAATTTATACAAGTTCATAAGGAAGATATGAATAAAATTATAACTAAGGTATACATTATACCCCAGGGATGACAAAGTCAAATACTTAGGACATAATGGATACCCTACTAGTAAAAATGGTACAAAGTCTTAAATTGAATACAACTACCTATATAGAGTATATATTTTTAAGTATTTGATTTATATAGTTACATATATGGTATATATTAATATGAGGAGCAGATGTACTCATGCATTTATATAACATACATAAGTGTGAGATGTATACCTATAATTAATACATGTATTTACTTTTATCACAGTTAGAAGAACTTGTGAGGTGAGATATATAGATTATATGCATAAAACTCATAGATAAGTACATTCAATAAATATGGAAAATTGGATATTTGTTTACTATGAGTTAGACATTAAATGTATTTGATCCTTAAAGTTGATTATGAGTGGTATGATGATAAAAATTAAGTACATGGAAATAAAGTGATAATGTTGTTTACCATTATAGTTTCTCAAGGAAATTTGGTAAATCGTAGACTAAGTAACAAAAATACCTAGATGATATGTTCATTTTAGTTTTTTAATTGATTGTGTTATTAAATATGCAACAAATATTATGCTTGAGATTTGTTGCATATATTTGATGGACAAAATGTATGTATTCTATTATTTCTGTACTAGCATGTTTTATGCTTGTTAATAAGAAGTAATCCATTTCAATCTATTGGTTATGTTTAACTAAATATCATATTGCTAATACTAAATAAGCAAGGAGACAGACTTCCTTAGATTATGTAGCATCACCAATGCAAGATGAGGGTAATCCAATAAAGTGGTGTGTATGATTTGGCTGATCCTAGAGATCATTAACCATTTGAAAAATTTAGCCAAAGTAATGTTTAGATAGACATTACCATTTCATATATATGGTTTACATGTTTTTGTGATATCATGTTAGAATGCATTTTATTTATGGTACACATCATGTATTACAAATATTATAACACACAGGTACTAGCTTGTCTCTTTGGATTCCCGCACCATTACTATCTACTCATCTGTGAAGGGAGGATCATTCCTTGATTGGGGGATTGTGTGAGGGTTCAATGGTCTATGGTTTGTATATAAAATGGTCGGATGATGATTTACCTTCCCTCAACTATACTTATTTGGAGACTACACATAAGATTATCATATATACTAGAGTTCATGAGACTCATGCTCCATGGAACCTTGTATCTTGTATTGTATTTATTATTAAAACATTATGATAGTTGGAAATGTAATTAATTACTCATTGTACCTTGACAATAGTGGCTATATTATTATACCAACCATGGTTGGAAATATATAATTAATTTCTATATTCAATTATGTTTTGTTTTATGTGATGTTAGTGATCAATAACTAATACATGTTACATGTTTACTTTATGCTTAACATACTTAGTATATATACTAAGATCACTTATTAGATTCTCATGGTGAAATATAATGAAAGAATGTGGGATATATATATATATATATATATATATATATATATATATATATATATATATATATTGTTATTCTAGTAAATCTCAGTGGGGATGTTACATTGTGGTATTAGAGTTGTGGATCAAACTCTAAGACTTAATGAGTCCACTAATATATTCATATCCTTCTGTTAATAGAAAGGAAAATGGTGCGATCTAGAGAATATAGAGAGGGTCCTTAAAATGTCAATGACAATAACTCTCTATTTGATCCTAACCAATTTTCCATTAACCAAGCAATAAAGTTGGATCAAATTCTTGCAGTCATGAATGAAACTAGGGATCAAATTATAGCCCTAGAATAGGAAATTCATGGACATGAGGAGGAATCCCATTAGGATATGCCTAAGGAGTATCCTACTAAGTAGGAAATCCATAAAAAACAAAGACATGATGAAGTGCCTCAAGATGTAAGACTGCTTGTAGCTGTAGAACTGGCTAAAGATATGGAAAAGGTAAATCCACCTAAGTTTGATGGAACCATTATGGGAGATAGAGTTGAAGCATGGTTGAGTGTTTAGAAAAATTTGGAAATTAGATACTAATTCTAGGTGAGAAAAGGGAGTTAAGTCTTAGGCAGATTTATACAATGCAACTCAGGAAGCCTCAAAGAAAAGGATGCCAAACATTTATCATCAAAATAAATGAAATGAAGGAATCTAAAGAACTATCCTTTAAAGATTACCTTTTCCTTAGGAATTTTCATGTTGTGTTTCTAGAGGAATTTCCATGATTTCCTCCTAAATGAGAGTTTGATTCATCTATTGATATCATACTAGGATTTGAATCCTAGTCTAAGGAACTCTATAAAATGACAACCACCAAATTGGTTGAATTGAAGACATAACTTTAAGATTTGTTATCTAAAAGGCTAATCAGACCTAGTGTGTCACCATGGGATGCACCAGTTGTCTTCATCAATAAGAAGGATGGTATTCTTTGACTTTGCATTGATTATATAATGTTGAATAAAGTGACTATCAAAAACTGATATCCACTACATCGAATATATTATATTTTTTATCTAATGCAAGGAGCTAAGATCTTTTATAAGATTGATCTTAGAGAAGGATATCATCAGTTAAGGATAAAAGATGAGGATATTCTAAAGACTGCATTTAGAACTCAGTATGGGTACTATGAATTTATAGTGGTACCATTTGGGTTGACAAACTCTCCTATGGCATTCATGATCTCATGAATAGTGTGTTCAGAGATTATCTATATCATTTTTTTTGGTATTTTTATATGAAATTATTATATATTCTAAGGATGAAGAAGAGAATATTAGACATTTGGAATTAGTTTTGAAATATTTGTAGAAGCAAAAGTTATATGAAAAGTTATCTAAGTTTTCATTTTTCTAAAAGAAAGTGCAATACCTGGGACATATTATCTCTATGAATGGTATTTTAGTATATACAAAAAATATAAGAGCCATTATGGAGTGGCCAACACCAAAAAAGTCCACAAAGTAAAGATTTTCATGGAATTAGTAGGTTATTATAGGAAATTCATTTTGAATTTTTCCAAGATAGCTAATATGATTACCTGTCTGTAGTATAAGGATCAAAGTTTTATCTGGTCAGGTAAGTGGGATGTATCTTTTAAATAATTTAAAATAAATCTTAATTCAACACTAGTGATAATATTTCTTGATCCCAATGGTCAATTTTTAGTGATCATAGATGCATCGAGGGATGGACTAGGAGTAGTCCTTATGTAGGATGGTCTAGTGGTAACCTATGAATCAAGGAAGCTAAAGCCTTATGAGGTGAACTATGAACCTCATTATAATAACAACTCACATAGACATTTATTTGTTTCAATTTTAGATCTACAAATAGTCTAAGAGGATTTAGGCATACCTGAGTGGGATAGTGCTATGTAAGAAGAATATTCTTCATTTATCAAAAATCACATGTGGGATTTGATTTCACTTCCTAAAGGAAGGAATATGGTTAAATGTAGGTGGATATATTAGACCAAGTTTTCATCACATGGGTCAATCAATAAGTATAAAACATGATTGGTTACCAAGGGTTTTTCATAGGTATCTTACATTGACTACTCAGAGACCTTTGCACCTATTGCAAATATGACTTCAATCTGACTCACACTAGCTATAACCATAACACGTGGTTGGAATGTACACCATATAGATGTGAAGAGTGCCTTTCTTTATGGATACCTTGAGGAGGAGATATCCATGGAGTAGCCACCTAGGTTTATTTAGGATTAATCCTTAGTTTTCAAACTTAGGAAATCCATCTATGGCCTCAAATAGGCCCCTTAGGTTGGTACACCAAGATGGATTCCTTCCTCCTTACTTCAGGTTTTACTAGGTTTCATTTAGACCCCAATGCATATTTTTTATGGTAAGATGATTTTTTACTGATACGAGTCCTTTATGTTGATGATCTTTTGATCACCATGAATTCCTCATTGGATATTATAGTGGTGAAGATAACCTTACAAGATAGATTTGACATGATTGACTTGGATCTTCTACATTACTTCCTTGGAATCAATATTTTATAGTTTGATTTAGGGATTTCACTTGCACAACCCAAATATACTCTCAATATTTTGGCTCAATTTCACATGGATGATTGTAAGCCATCTCTGACTCCTTTTCTATCAGGAGTAAAACTTGAGGCTGACTATTTTACACCTTTAGTTGATGCCACTCAGTATCAATAACTTGTTGGCATCATTATTTATCAAACTCATATCATGCTTGATATTTCATATACAATATTAGTTGTCTCTAGATTCATACAAGAATGCCATGAGTTACATTGGAAAGTAGCTAGGAGGATGTTGTACTACATTTAGGGCTCTTATAGATTTGGGATTCAATACAAATTTGGCATAGAGGTTGATTTGGTTGATCTTACAAATTTAGATTAGGTTGGCGATACTTAAAATTACAAGTCCACTTCAGATTATAAATTTTCTTTGGGTTTTGGTCCCATTACTTAGTCTATCAAGAATCAAAATGTTATTGTTATATCATCCACAAAGGTAGATTACATGGGAGCTGTTAACATAGATATTGAGGATATATAGCTTCATGGGATTTTGTTTGAGTTTGCCATTATTTTTAAGCATCCCACCATCATTTATTGTGATAACTAGAGTACCATACATATATGAAAGAATCTAGTTCAACACTAGTAGACCAAACACATTGAGATTCACATGCATTTTATCTAGGATCTTATACATGGTTAGATCATTGACTTGAGATTTTTCTAGTCTTCAGAGTAAGTTACAGATATCTTCACTAAACCCTTCGTTAAGAGCAAGTTTGTTCATCTATGATATCTTCTTAGGGTATGATCTACATCATCATCAACATCATATTTAGGGGATATTGTTAGCCTCTTCATGTATTATATGTCTCTCTTTTGAGGGGAAGTTTTTCCTATAGGTTTTCCCCTTTTCTCTACTTTATGAGAGATTACTTTATATTGGGTACCTGATCAGGCCTAGTTGTTGAGACTCATTTATCTTTTTTTAGACTACCCACCTAAGCTATGATTATGAGGGGTGTATTAGGATAGGGGTTTTATTTTTTCCCATATTTATTTATTATGGTATTTCCCCCCTTATTTGGAGTTTACCTACTTTCATGGATAAGCTTGCTTAGGTATACTTGGAGTTACATTTTGACCAAATGAATAGGAAGTAATGCCTCTAACTGACTATTTTGGGTATGGGAGTTAGTCTTCTATTATTCTCTCTTTGAATCTTCTATTATTGGCTCTTTGACCACCTTTCTTGGGAAGAGTTACTCATGTACTCATATATGTATATCTCTCATGGTGAGATATTATTCAATGAAAGATTGGTTTTACTCTTTTCATGATTATGTAGTATTCTCATATTTGTGATTTAATTTTCTTATAGATATTGTGTTGTGTACATGATTTAATTTTGCCTAGAAAAAACCTATGCATTCACTTGATTTAGATATCTTGGCATTTACTCCAATAAGAATGTTAATGTTTTACCTTATTTTTCATTATGTGAATCCAATAAGTATAAACTTGTTGAGTAAATAAAAATGCTATGAATATATAATTTACTAATATTTTTTATTATTAAAAAGTGTATCTATATTAATATAAATAAGTAATGGTACAATGATAGTCATACAAAAAAGTGGGGAAAAAAAGTCACCCCCCACTAGCATAGCCAAATAAAAATAAGAAACCCTCAAGAAAGATATATTTTAATTGTAGATTAATAATGACCATTGAAAAAACATCACATCAAATTGTCAAAGGTGTGAAAAAACCAAAATGATTCACATAAAAGCATAGGCCATTAAAGATAACAGTTAAGATTCAACAATGAACATGGGGGTCGAAGGAGGAGGTAGATCCTATGGATTGTCGCCCCATACCCATTGAGTAGGGGTGTCTTAATCCATAGTAAGGGATAAAAACCATAATTCTGCTAAGGATTATTTTTGTCTTCCTTATGTCTATAAAGAAAAATAGTAAGAGATAGCCAAAAATATTTTTCCTACAGGGGAGGGCCCTAATCCTTTCTATCACCTTCACCTCTGGTAGATCCTTAAGGCTAATCATGCCATGGAGATAACCACCACAGGGGTGAATGATGAAGAGAGAGGCTACTATACATATTTTTAGAGCATTTCCAATGCATACCATGCCCTTGCCCATAAGGAGGTGAATGCATACATGAAAGCATTGGAAGTTCTCAGCTAACCACACATGTGACATTTCCATATTGATCAAGCAAACACTTGAGGTGGTTAAGCTCTTAGAAAACTTCATTAGTCTGGATTTAAATCTAGAGAGTAACATTGGAGATGAAGTAATTTTTTTAGTAATAAAAAAAATACATTCCATTTCTTCATGATTAAATAAATCATAATTTATAGCTTACTATATTTGAAAAGAAATATTAACATGAAATTTTTTCTAAAATCTATCGTATCTTGAAAGAAGGTGGAGTCCCCTAAGATATCCATCTTCCATGTAACTAAATTAGGCCTAAACCTCTAAAATAGGGTATGAATCCACTGCCATGTAGTCTAAGTATGGGAGTAGAACCAAAAAAGATACTATTAATTTTGATTGTAACTTGATAAATATAGTAATATTTTATTTTTGGAAAATACTAGGAAGAAGACAACTTAACTTATATTTTGTATATCTGAGATCAGGTACAGTCATATGAAACATATCCACATAAGTACATATGATCATTCAAGTTAATGGATAGTGTTTGTGCCTACATTTGGATAGGTCTACATTCCTTGGGTAATATTTTAGGTTAGTTGTGTATGTTGACTATATACTTGTTTGCATTGACTATGACAAAAATGTGATTATTTAACTACTTATGCTTGTGTTCATTGAGACTGTTAGTATACTACCAAATATGAAATGTCACATAGAGATACCTTTACTATAAGCCATAGTTTCTACACAAAAAATAATTCAATGTCAAATAGGGGTATTGGGCGAAAGGGATTAGTTTGGACTAACCTTTGGTCAATCCTTTTTTACTAACCAAACATTGCCCTACATTGAAAATATGTTGAATAGGGCTGAAATTCAAATCTAGTTCTCTCACTAATTTATATTTTTGAAGTTGGGAATTCTAGATGCTCATTCTCCTATTTTACCCTTGGCATAATCATTAAATTATTGATTTATCTTTTGTGAATTCCATATTTATCTTTAGTAATTCAATAGATCAAAACATGTAATCTTTGTATAGATCTTGATACTCTAGAGTGCCATGCTTAATATTTTATAGTCTAGATTTATATTTATAGATATTGTTATTTAAAAATAGGAGAGCCATTGGTATGAAAAATGCAACCCAATAGGACCCAATGGAAAAAAATAATGACCCAAATAAAATCTTACCCAAAACAACTCTGTATATTACACTTAGATAAGTCTGCATTTCATAGATAGTTCCACATACTTGAACCTATCTAGAAACTACAAACTTCTCCAAAAAGCATACACATGAATAGAAGAAAATAAATGGAGATCCCCATGAAAATAATTAAAGGATGAGAAAAAGTGGAAACAATTACCACATGCTTGTTTGAAGTAAAGATATAAGATTAAAAAAATGCACCAATAGATAATTCATTCATCCTCAATAGTCGATAAGTGCAAAGTTTCATATAAATGCATTAAAAATGGTGTTGTACCAAAGTTAGGTTTATACACTCCACCCTCATCTTCTTCCCCCCACATGTATTCTAATAGTGAAATTTATATAGTAAAGGAGAGATGTATACTTGAGTGTGTATGACACACTTTTTATTTAGCATGAAATTCTATTTGTGAAGGATACTCAATAGAAAAAACCTATAATAATACATGTAATAGTCAATGTCCATATATAAAATATGAAAGTGTACATTTGAGATTGAAAGGTAAATAATAAGGAAGGATTACACAATAATGCATGTAGTATTATGTCTCACACGGAAAATGCTCATGTTGTGAAGAGTGGATATGTCATGGATCAATAACTGACCCAACCAAGTGGAGATGATGCTTTTAGTCCTACACATTTCCCAGCCAAGGAAATGAACAAACCCTCAAGTGGTAATTAGAGATTAATATGTCATTGGGTGTCGCTAAACCCATGACCATATTAAATCATGAAACTAATTTATCTCTAATGTTGAATGATTGATGATTTGAGAGTCATCAAATCCAAATTTTGAATAAATAATCAAGCCTGTGAGTTGGATATATGTATATTCTAACTCTCATAAATGGGAAAAAGTATCTAATGTAATAATCCAAAAGAAGGTGAAACCATGATGGGTTCACTATAAGTGATGCCAAGTCTATTGAGTTTTACTAAACTTGAATATACATCACCATTAACAATATGTGAAACCAAACAATGGGTTTGATAGAAGTAATTCCAAGGCCATTAATTATCATTAAACTCAAATGCACACTACTCATAATAGAGTGAATCACATTGCTATAGAATACTCTAAATTATATTTACATGATCAAAAGATAATGAATAATAATCATGCCCCCATAATGACTTCAATGCCAGTATATTTGAAGTTCAAAATAGAAAAAAATTGACATTGAAATTTGTAAATTGTATTATAGTGAATATTCACATGGACTAGTATCATGCCTTTAAATTCTAAAAAGGTAGTATGCCTTTGAAATTTAAAAATGTTTATATGTGCATGAGCTAGTGTCATCCTCCATGAATTTGTACCAAATGATATAGAATGACATACCTCTATATGCTTGATTAAAATTGTATGTAAAACTTATAATTTATATTCCATATTTTTTTTACATATGCCCATGCATATGAAACCAAGTATGTAAAAAATTTGTACTCAATTTTGTGTATAGTTATTTCATATGCATGTCATATTCCCCCATAATCTATGCCAACTACCAATATCTATCATCTACCTAATTTTTCAATTACATTTATTTTTTGAAAATTGTATTCTATATACACATATACATTGCATATGCCTTTGAATGTGTATCATACTAATTATATATAGTAATGCATATTTATTTTATTTTCTTGATGGAGTGCACCTACATGGAGCATTCCCCTAGCATTTGTAATAATGTGTATAATTTGTTAGAAATTTGTGAGATCCATATCACAAATTTATAGTGTGTAGATGATATAAATCATTTTGAACCATGTATACTATGAAAAAATCAAGTAATCCCATTAATATTGTCTGTGTAGGATTATCATCTGAAATAACCCCAATGTATTGCCCCTTTTAATGCTAGGGATGAGAGTATTGAATGCATCATGTAAAAATAAAATGTATGTTTTAAATAAGTTTGAGAAATTTGTAATTTATTGGATTAAATAGATTTTGAATTTTGATAATTTTGAAACATTTGAATTTGACAACTTTTTAAAAAGTTACTAATGTTTTATTGTAATTTAATAAATGTGCTTAACGGGTATCATACAATTACTACCAAAGGCAATAGTATGGAGAAATAATCTGGAGATAGTAAGGAATATATGATATAATTTGTGTATGGAAAGTAAGTTCTAAAATTGACATTTTTTGAAATATATGGTAGGTGTGAAATATTACCATTTAGAAGAACACATTACATGTTTTCCAATGCATCAAACAAGGAGTAATTTTGATAAGTATCACTCAAGATATCACATGTGCAAGTTTTAGAGTGATTGATTATAAAGTTTTGAAAAAGAAAAGTCAACCCATATAAATAGGTTGGATCAAAATAATTTTACAATTCATTTACATATTTCTAATTTGTGATTTTGAGCTCTAGTTGAAAATGATGTCTCAAAAAATTGATCTTGGATTAACCTGATTTGACGATGTGGAGGTTGCCCTATAGTTTGAGGATGCTTTGGCATTGGTATATTACAAAAACCCCAAAAAAACATATATTTAATTTTTTTTAATGATTTTTTAGCAGTTTATGTTGTTTATCATTATTCTCCAGATTTGTCCATTATGTAATGGTCCTCTCCAAACATTGTGCAAACATGTTCAGAGTTTTTTTGGATTTTTTCAGATCTGTCTGCTTGAGTTTTTTTACTTGTGTGCTCAACCAGAAAATTGTCATTTATATTTGTTAGGACTAAATATTGAATTTTATTTTATTTTATTTTTTCATATTTTCATAAGTTTTTTACTGAGTGTGATGTTAATTTTTTGTGATTACAAGATGTCATGCAAGCACAAGAGTCTAGGCACTTCTATATGATGGAGATTGAGTGAGCTATTTCATTGAGTGAGACAGAGAGCCACTCTTTACATGGCTAGGCTTTGTTATGTAGGGTGGTTAGATATGGTGCCATATGACATGCATATGATGATAATACTAGCATAGTGGTAAGACTAAGATATTTGAAAATTTTGGATCCCCACAATGGATATGACTATTACACTTAAGGATGTATGGAAAATTTTAAGAATTTTTATGGTTGGCACATGTGCGATCCTTTGGGATAGTGATGGGAAACATCAAATCAGATAAAACCATGATTATATGACTGGACATGCTAGGGGTACCTAATATATAACCAATGATACCACTATTTTGTTGTCTAATAGTGTGTTATCCAATGATCCACATGTGCAAAAGTTCATTTGTGCATTGCTAGCATTTTTTATTATTTTTTATGGTGGCAATGTATCGATTTAATATAGGATACATTTATTTGTTTAGGATATTAAGGATCACATTACTATGTATTCTTTGGGTTGGATGATGTTAACTCACTTATACAAGGGCTTCTATCAGTTTACATGAGAGGAATTTTGTGGTTGATTATACTCAACCACATTATTACATTGTTGGGCATATGAGCATATTTATGTGATACAACCTATATGTATGCCTTATGGTGATTGGGCACATCCTTGGATTTTTTCTTAAAGATGGGTTAGTATTGTACGTGTTTTATGGAGTGATATTATAGAGTGCCATAATATTTTTAATTGGATATCAATGGATTCTATTGGTTTGATATATTATAGAGGGTTTTTGGGGTGGCATGAGGATGGATTGTGGTTGCAAAGGTTTTGTGTGAGTTTTTGGTTTCATTATCATTAGACAGATGTAACTTTCTTGTGGACCATAGTGTCTTTCATGATTTTTCTATTACTTTGGAATTTTAATAAACCACCCTCAAAAGAAAAATATAAAATTTCATTATCCTTATTCACTATTTCATTCATTTATTGTAACCATAGCTATCCCAAAATTACATTTCCTTGTGGAATTGTATGTTGCATAATAAATAATGTATTCATTATTTGAGTTTCAAAATGATCAATAAAATAATGTATCCTATATCAGATCCATGTGTAGACTAAATGTTTTTCTCACTATATCCCACATTTTGAATTAATTTTATTGTTTATGTATTATTTTGTTGTACATCATCTATAATAATATATTCTCTATATTTTTTGTTAATAATAACTCAAATGACCATTAGATCCTTCTAAAAAATATTCTATTATATCTTGGTCTTCATAGAATAAGATGTAAGAGAAGATGAAGTGGATTTTGATATCTTGATATCCACTTTCCCAAATGTAATAATCACTTTATTTTCAAGTTGTGTAATATTTTATCCCGATGCATAAAAATCATTATCTTGATGTCCATTGATACCATGATAAGTGTAAAATGGTTTTCCTTTTACGTACTCAAGATGATGGTGAGGATGATAGTAATTAGGAGGGAGAGTGATTAAATTCTTATCAAAAAATGTTTCTAGAATATCATGTGGTCGATCTTTGAAACTACCAAACTTAAGTGGTTGCCTCTTATTTAAATAGATTTATTCAAATTAGACAATGCTTTGTAAACCAATTATTTACATTTATTTGGGACCTTAACTTGATCTTCATTTATTATAATGGTTTACATTTATTCATCCATATTATGAGTGAATTCAATTTCCCTAATAAGTTCAATAGCCATTTCATGAGGATCATTTCAAAAGAGATAGTATTAAAAAAAATCAAATCTAGTTAATTATTCATCTAATATATATCTAGAATCTCTCTATGAAAGCTTACACTACATGACTTAAAATCATTTTCACAATTAAGCTATTCTACCATATTCTTTCCTAGTTGCATATCAATCATACTACATGTCCAAAGAATTAAAAGAGAAACCCATGAGCCTTATTTTTCAAGTTGAAATCTATATCATTGCATGCACTCACATATATCATTTTACACCATTATGTACACGTAATCTAACACACAGGGGATAACTACGTATGTTTGAAGACCTATTTAGATTAGTGGATATATAGGTGATGTTCATTGATAGAGGTTTATTTAAGGTTAGTTTGACATCATGAGCCCACTAACCCTTTTTTGGAAGGGTAACCTAACCTAAGGTGAAAAGCCAAGATTTGAGATATTTACAGTCATATAGAGCATGTGCATGTGATCTACACACACCAAAATAAGGTGACAAAAAAATATAAACATCCAGGTTATCTCTCCTTAATGTACAATGAGTATTCTATACAAGACATTATCAATGAGATATAGATAGTAGTATCGATGCAAGTGTCCTAATTTGACTCATGTGTCTTACCTCTAGATTATGTTAAGGCCATCAAATTATAAAGATAACTAAATCACCAAAGTCTATTAGCATTAGACATTTTGAATCTGTTACCAAGTATGCCTACTTTGAACACCCTCTTTGCTACTATCTAGAATATACCCATGCCATAACTTGTACTAATGACAAACAAACTTCCTTTGACACATGTTGTTCCTAATTATCCCCTAGGATTCATTATTCAAATTAATAATGAATTGGTCCTCAAGATCACAGTCAAACACTGGGCCCTACTTTAAATAATGTCTAAAGTGTGACCCAAGAATCCATCAAGAATTGGTTGGACACTATATATTGAATGGTACAAAAGCTCAATAATAACTTATTGGGCCTCCATAAATAGGTTAGAAATAATGATGGTGAAGGATAAAATAGGAACTTCACTTACCTGACATATAATCACCTATAAATTCTCTAACAACCAACTAGATCCCTCACCTAATAAGCTCCTTGAGATCAAGATCTACGAGTTGGCCCTACCTAACTAATGTCATGTGCACAATATAATATAACATGGTGAACTTGACTACATTAAATTATGTAGCACATTCAACATATTCCAAAAAGAGATGGAATAGGATGAGTTAGTTCCAAACCACCCCAAGGATACTAATCAAGTTAATACCTCTATTGCTCCAAGATCCCTGAGCCCACCATGATACTAAAGACATTATACTTCCAAAACCACGAAGACACCACAAATGAGGTGTAAGCTTTCCAATAATTCTAAAGTATTGATTACATCCTTAGTAAATAAGCACATTAACAAATCCTTACTACATCAACCCCTCCTACCAATGGTGACACTCCTCTTGATCCAAGATCAAGGAATGATCCTCCATTCCCAAAAGTAAATAATCCTAATCCAATTGAAGATACCCATCCTACCCCTATAAATACTGGGTACATCATAGTATAGGGCATGAATAAAATCAAATCAAAAATCACATTGCATGAGCTTTTATAGATCATTGAGCAAAGAGACACCCTCTTAAAGTCCCTCAAAGATAAACTAATTTAACCCAAAACTAAACCTATGCATACTAATGTGTCGATACACAAGAATAAGGATGAGGTTCCACCTTTCTTCCTTATAATTATGCTATTTGTAAAGAATAATCATAACTATCTAATTAAATCAGGTTAATATATGAACATCATGCCTATAGGAATTTATCAAAAACTTGGACTAACACCTATTAATTCAAAAAAAATAGTGATCTAATTGGATAAGTCTAAAGTTAAGGTAGTGGGCGAGATATTGAATGTCCATATGTAGTTGGAGTCTAAGCCCAGTGTCCAACAATTTATGGATATTTAAGTACTAGAGATCTTGAAGGCTTATGGGATGCTTCTTAGTAGAGACTATTTTAAAACCTTGAATAGATACATGACCAAAAACTTCTCCCGTATGTGGTTGCTTTGGAGAGGTGTAGCCAATTAGATCCATGTTAACAAAGAACCCAAAATGAAACACATGATCGTGAAATACAACTTAGAAAATGAAAGAGTGAACTTAGTATCCTCTGAAATAGGGGTTTATACTTTGTCTATAAAATTTACTAAAAACTAAGCTAATAAATCTCCCAAATTACCTGGTGTATAGTATTTGTATTTTGATGGGGCTCATTCTAAATAAAATTTTGGAGTATTAATTATTTTCATTGAATTGTTAGGTAAATGACATCATTTGTCTATAGGTTCTAGTTTCCTTACACCAATAATCTAATGGAATATGAGGCCATGATCTTAGGAATGTAGTTTGCATTGAGACATAGGGTCAAAGGGTCAAGTGTTTGGATATTATAAACTAGTAGTGAACCAAATCATGACCAAGTTCCAATGTAATTTATCTTATTTAAGGAAGTACAAGTATAGGGCATGGGATTTGATATAAGTTTTTAATGCTTTTAATATCATCCCCATTCTTAGATAATAAAATTAGGTGGTTAGGTCATTGACAATTATTTCTACAAACTTGACACCCCTAGATGACTCAAGGCTACAAAAATTTTCAATAGATCTCATCTCATGTCCCTCGGTACTAGATAATGTGAAGAACTTCCAAGTCTTTGAAGATGACCACCACATTTTAGAATTATTTAATAACTTGTGGGTATTTGGGACTTAAGTTATAGATGAGATGGAAAGAGATGACCCTATAAATTAAGAATGTGACTATAACTGCATTATGAACCTGAAAGAAAACCAATTTCTAAAAGGAATGATTTCCCTTAAGAGAGTTTTTAACCTTGATAAGCCCAAATAAAAAATTGAGAGGCCAATACACTTAGACCAAAAATATAGAATGATTAATTTGGGATCATTACACCAGCCCCAAGATGTTTATATTGGTCTAAGTTTCATGCCTATTGAAGTTAAACAACTCAAAAAATTACTTATGTAATACCAAGAAATTATTTCTTGGGTCTATGGATACCTTAAGGTATTTGAACTGAAGGTAATAACCCACACTATCCCACTCAAGCATAACCAAAATCCTTTCAGATAGAGGTAATGACCTGTGAACCCACTCTTGGAACCACTTATTAATAAAGAGGTCTGCAAGCTCCTCTTAGTTAGGATCATCTTCCCAATTTATCACTCTTCTTGGGTAGCTAACTTAATGTTAGTCCATAAAAATAATAGAGAAATCTGACCATGTATGTATTTAAAAAATTTGAACCAAGATTTTGAGAAAGATAATTATCCTTTTCCTTCCTTAGATGAGGTAATACATATGGTAAGTAGATCCCAAATGATATCCTTCTTGGATTGATTCTTGAGATATAATCCGATTCTAATAAACTTGGAAGACCAAGCTAAGACTACATTTACAATTATGTGGGACACCTTCACCTACAAACAAATGCCATTTAGCCTAATTAACATAGGAACCACTTTTGAAAGAGATATGGACTTTGATTTTGAAGGCATGATAGATAAATGCATTTTTATTTACATAGATGACTTGATTATTTTTTAAAATATAGATTTGATCATATTCACCATCTTTAGAAGATATTTGAAAGGTACAAAAGGTATGGTATCTCACTTGACCAAAATAGAAGCATATTTAGTGTTATCAAAGGTATGCTTCTCAGTCACATCATCATGATGGAATGTATTTCTATCAAAATTGAGTGTTCTAAGGTGATTTACAAGATACCTTGGCCTAATAGTAAAAAATAATTAAATTCATTCTTTGTTAAGATTAAATTTGTATGCAAATTCATATATGGTTTTGTTGAAATTGTTAAACCTTTGAATGTAATGTTGAAGTAGGAAGTAAAGGTTGAATGGACTCCTAAATATATGAAATCCTTCCAATAAATCAAGGAAGTCATCATACAGGCATTAGTATTAATTATCCTAGAATACATGAATGACTTATACCACTATTCATTCACATCATAACACACCATAGATTCAATGTTCACCCAAAACCTAGACAAAAATGAGCACCCAATCGCTTTCATGAGCAAAAAATTAAAGGATGTGAAGATAAATTATTATACCTTAGACAAGCATGCCTATGCCCTGATCATGGATGTGAAAAAATTAAGGCACTACATCCTCATAAACAAGGTACATGCAATCATCCTATGCTCAACCATAAAGTTAATGTTGGGGAAAAATGAACTAGTATAATGTAGAGGTTAATGGATGGAAATATTTAAAAATATTAACTTGAGATAAATACTATCAAGTTGTTCCAAGGCTAAGGTTTTACTCAATTGATCACTAAAATAGACCCAAATATCATAGTGGTGTAATTAGACCATTTAGAAATGGTCCATAAAGAATGGTATGATCCAATTTTCCCCTACTCCTTTATGAAAATCCTCCTCTAAGACTCAATTAGAAAAAAAAAGAGCTATTAGGCTTAATGTAACCCACTACATGTTGAGTAATGGAGTTCTCTATATAAATAATTATGAAGGCATTTATCTCATATGTTTATCTGAAGAATAAGCCAAGGAAGTCATGACTAGTTTACATGAGAAATTAGGTAGCAACCATCCATTAGGGACTACAACTATACAAAAAATTTCCATTATCTTTAGATATGTTCACACCCATGTGTTTTATTTCCATAAGTTTTAGACCTTCTCCAAGAATTAAGTTCATGCTACAATTCCTTTGCATCCTATGATTGAAGAACATCGTTTCTCTTAATGGGGACTTGATTTCATTGGGGTCATCAACTTGGACTCATCAATTGGCCAAAAATTTATAACTACCCCCAATAATTACTACACAAGATGGATATATGAAGTTTTGAACAATAATATAACAACAATAGAAGTCAACAAGTTCTTTGAGGAAAACATAACAACATGATTTGCTACCCTAGCCTTGTTAGTTTACAACAATGGACCTATGTTTCAATCAATCAAGCTCACTGAATGGGATTATTAAAATAGGATTATCTTGAAGTTATCATTAAAATACTACCTACAAGGGAATAGTTTGGCTGAGTTGACCATCAAGAACCTTATTAATGTTATTAATAAGTTTGTATAAAATAATCCTAGAGACTGGCATTCATTGTTAAAATATGATTTTTAGGTAGACCTCACTAGATATAAAAAATCCCTCAAAATATTTCCTTTTATGATGGTATATGGGTTAGATATGTTATTACCAATGACCTTTAAGTTTAAAACTTACAAGTTTATGTAAGAGTATACAAAAGATACAGAAAAGACAAACTCAAGGTTGTTAAACATTGCCCAATTGGAGGATGCACAAGAAGAGGTTCTACAAAACTTCAATAGACATCAAGTGACAGTCATGAGATGGTTTGAAAAAATGGAGAAGATCAAGTCCTTTCAGATATCAATCTTGGTCTTATTATGGGACAAAACACATGAGAATAAAGGGTAGCACTCCAAATTCAACCCACTCTAAATTGGTCTATACTAGATCTCTAAGTTGCTAGGAAAGAATTCATTTTGATTAAAATACCTTGAATGGAATTGCCTCTCACTCCCTATGAATATAAATTTATTGAGTCATCAATTCTTGACTATCCATTTCAATGCAATTTTAGAATAACATGGGGTTAAATGTTGGTGATGTAAGTATTAGATTAGAGCTAGTTAGTTTGCTTTAGTTATGTGTTTGCTTTATTTTTATTATGTTTTATATTTTTGTTCTTAATTTATGTTATTTTAGGTAAATTTATTTGCACCTTATTCAACATTTATAACCTTATATTGGTTTTACATTGTCCCCATGATTAAAATTGAGAATCAATTAAGATAGTTTTGGCTAGAAAGTTTACAATGGGAAATACTAGTGTTTCATCTGAGCAAAAGGATCTATCAAGATGATGGGGAGAATAAAGATACAGGTTTTGAGCATCATGGATAGATAAATAAGGGGACCCATTAGAGATTAATCATTATTTTTAGGTGATGCCACCTAGGCCAATGATTTTTTGTGATTATAGAGTCTCATGGGTAACTTCAATGTAGAATACTGATGGGGCTCTTTTGGATCTAGCCAAGAATCTGGATAGGAGAAAATTTAAGGTTGAAGGAGAGGGATATGTGGAATTGATGCTTATGTAAGTCATGTCTCTCCAAAAAATAGGGGGTTTGAAATGAAATGAGCTTGAAGGGGAGGGTAGAACCTAAGTGACCTTCCTTTATAGAGGACATGGTAAAAATACACATTTTACCTGTAACTCCTACACTAGCCATTCCTTTCATTCAATTTGATGAGGGAGAATTATAAATTAATTCATTGAGGGAGGAAAGATTTTTATTGATGGGTTTGATCTTATATTGTGAGGTATTGTGGCTTATTCTCCTAGTGCTCCATGGTTGGATTTTAGAAAACTAAAAGCAGTTAGTTGAAGGTGACATTGATATTCATTCTTATGCAAGAGGTATTTTCATACTAGTTTTTTATTATATAAAAGATAAAAAGGTTGTTTTTAATGATTCTTTTTGGAGTTGGGATGATCATGTTCTTATGGTTAAATCATAACATCTAGATTTTAACCCTCATATTGAAATATTCACCTTTAAACCATTGTGGATTCGATTGCCTAATATTTCCTTATAATTTTGGTTCAACATCATGATTAGGCTTATAGGAAATACTATAGGGGATTTTTGTATGTCTAATTTTTTTATTGAAGTAAGGGGACATTATAATTTTGCCCATATCTTTGTTAATGTAGATGTAGTCTAAGGATCTCCCTACTTAGATTGAGTTAAAAATCAAAGGTAAATCATGGTTCCAATCATTGGACTTTAAAGGTATGCCTTTTAGATGTAGAAGATGCTTCCAAAATGAGCACCTCGTTAATGTTTTCCCTAGTGCTAAGTTTAATAAACTAAATTCTTGGTGGAAGGATACAAATATTAAACATGTCACTATTCAAATTGTTAATGAGTAAGACTATGAAAATGAGGATCAAAATTTTATTTTAGAAACCCCTTTAAATGATTTAAATTAGACCAACATTTATGCAAAACCTTGAGAATAATAATTTAATGATTATATCTTAGAAAAGAAGGATGTCATAGAGGATCCAAATGAAGATTTGGAGTAGACCCAGAAAAAAATAGAGGATTTAGGTGTTATTTATGCAACCCCTTGGGATGATTTGTCAAAAAATAAGGATTTAGATGTTGAGGCTATTATGATAAAAGATAAGAATGTGAATGTATTCCCTATAGAAGGAGAATGCTTCACGGATTCTTTATTGATATAGAAGTTGACAAACACATTTGAAATTTCCATCCCATATTTCTAGATTATGAAAATGGGGAGGATTAGAAGATTTTGAGCAACATAAAGAAAGGAAAATGAAAAAAGGTATTAGAACCATTTAATATGTCTCTCAAATATCAAAAATAAAAAAAATGAGAAAGGCTTAGCTACAACAGTAGTTGATATGGATTGTAGCTTGTTCTTCAGGGAAGCTATTCTTGTTCATGTTGCTTTTTAGTTGTTTTGCTATTTGGTTTATTGTAGGATGTAGGTACTCTATTGTTATACCTATATTTTAAGTCCATATTAATTTTTTATTTTTTAGGTTTAGGTCCCTAATTCAAACAACCTTTATTTACCCATAATAATAAAAATATAGAGTCCAAATCTACATTTTGGTCCCCATTATCCCAAGTTTGATCACCTCAAAATTGACAAGGCACTAAAAACTCAGTCCTAAAATTAGAAGGTAGAAGGTAAACCCCCATTATTAAGCAAGGAGATAAGCAAATTAAATTCTCTTAAGATAGTAAAATGATTAAGGGTCACCCATTTGTAAATGAGCAAGTGAATCAATAAAACCCCTATTTTCAATAAAGGTCATCACAACACTAGAAATAACATATCAATCATAAAAAAAACTACTAATTAAGAAAAGAACCTTATTTGGGAAAAGATTTAATTGAACCATACTAACACCTTGGATAAATTGCTATGAAACTATCATAGACTAAACAAAAGAAACATCAAAATGAATGGAACTTTGAATCTCATGAAAATGCAAGTTTTTTCCTAAGAAAGGGTAATTTAGGCAACCTCTATCACAAGATTTATATCCTAACTGAAAATGGATCAAGGCCTTAAGCAAGGCCAAAGGCATATCTATCAGGGATATATACACATATATGGTATAAAATCAATTCCCAAGCCTTCCTTTCTTTATCCAAAATTCTTCAAATTGATTACCTCTCAATAAGGTCTATGTACCTAAGATATATTTGAGTTTGCCAAGTAGATTCAAAATAACAAAAGAATCACTCTTTGCACAAAATGATCCTTTGAAGGAATTAGGATCCAATATGTTATTTTTTGAAGAAGCATTGATGACTCTCTTTTCATCTAAGTTCATCTAAAGGGAGATGTAGTATCTTATATCACAGTCTAGTAATGGAGGCTCATAGTCTAGATTCTTATAGTCATAAAATGTCCAAATTGGTAGTTTTAGTGTGGCTTGTGACATCTAATTTATAGGTCCTTCTTGCATGCTCTTGTGACACTTACCTTTTAATTCATTATCGATCATTCAAAACCTTCTAAACCCTGATTCTAGATTAGCTAGACAATGTTTCCTAGGCCAATCTTATTTCTCCAGGTCTTGAGCCTATAAGATAGGAGTGCCATACATAGACTATAGTGATATACCTCAGGGTGTCCTATTTTTGGTGCTCCTATCCATTTTCACTTTGAGCCCAAATGGTCATTTTCATCTAATTCATATCCTTCATTATGTTAACCTAGCATGAATACATCTAACCCATGACTAATGGTTTTCTATAAAAGGCCATCCAAAGCTCATTTACAAGGGAGGTGAAAAATATTACAAAGCAAGAAAGAATACAAATAAAGCAGTAAGGAAAATTTCCCTATTCTCTGTATATAGTCACCCAACACAACTAAAAACATACTCAAACCCTCATACCAATCCCTAGCTACCTCAAGCACTCTTAATTTATCATTTTTACATCCACATCACACTATTACACAAAGAACATCAAGTGGGAGAACTACATATGGCTTGATCCTTCTTTGGAGTATTGGTATATAGGCAGTGCAACCACACAAGGGGTATGGATTACATGTTTAGTTCATATTACACACTAACCCCCTATTTCTCTAAGTGATTCAAATCTTGTTTTATCAAGCATGATGGAGGGTTAAGGTTTAAAGATTAAATAATATCTATAGTAATCTCTGTCGACATTCAAAAGTTGATATTTCACAAGTAGGCTCATACAAGACTAGTGCAAAGAACGTAGAAAATTTAGGTCTCTATGACCAATTTGAACAACAATGATAGGAGTGGACAATAACACTAGACCCTAAAGTGTCTTGATTTTAGCTTTCCTATCCTTTCATTGAATGAAAGCTAGATTCTAATTTGTGACACTACCCCAGTCCTGTACAACTAGTTTTAGACCCTGTATCAGCCATCTCAGCCTATTTTTAGATAAGTTATATTTTTCCTTATTTATTACTATTTTTAGAAAGGTAAAAAATATAGATAAATTATATAAATCAAGACTGTAATTATTACAATATTATTTATTGATTTATTAATCTAGACCCTTAACTAAAATAGGAATAAAAATCCATTATTCCCAAAAAAGTTAAAACATTTGGCGAACCTGACTTACTTCATTTGCACACAAAAACCCTAAAAACCCTATGGAAAATTCCTTGCTAACTTTTCTAGTATTTATTTTATTTTATTGCATATTTAATTCATAATTCCACATTTTATTTTTAAAATTTATCATAATAATTTTAAAAATTATTTCTTTTAAACCTTAGTTGAATTTACTAGATCCCTTTATTTCTTGAGGTATCGCCTTACATGTTTGTGAGATTCATATCCTTTTTATGCATATTTAAATTTGATATTTTTCAAATCCTAGATTACGTTTGTTTAATATTTTCTCCCATTTGTCAATTTTTTTCCATATGCCAGCTAAGCTCCTTGTATCTCTTCATTTGAGATGAATTACAAGACTTAGTGGCAACCCTCCTAAATCCACCTAGATTCTTCCAACCTATCCATACACCATGGATAAATAACCAAATTAGTTTCCTACTATAGATCCTACATGTCTAGATTACACTACTTTCTATGAGGATAATTTCGATAATGAACAGTATGAAAATAACAATGATGATATACGCACTAATGTTCATGACCCACCACATTGGACTCTTGATCCACTTCCACCTATTACTGATAATGATGTGATCATCAATAAAGATTTGATTCTAAAATGTTTTAGAGAGAGACTTAGGGAACATCCCTAAGATCATGCCTTTATCTTACAATCTATCATGGAAATTAAAAAGGCTAATAAAGTTGAGTCTTCCATTCCTATAGAAAAACTAGTTGAAAATGACACTACAGTGGTAACTATGTCTCAACAACCCCGTATAGTAGCTCAACCTTCCTATGAGGCACCACTATTTATGGCTAGTACATCTTTGTCTCTTGATGTGGCTGTCCTTATAGAAGAGATAAAATCTATTAAATCCAAGTTAATACATCTTGAGAGAGGTGCCTCTATACCAACACATGCCCTAGACTCTTTTCCTCTACTTTATACACCATTGGCATATCATATTGCTTCTACACCCTTGCCACTAAGTTTTATTCAACCCAAACTCACTCTATATGATGGCAAGGGTGATCTAGAGACACACTTGAGAGATTTTCATGTATCATGCTTGGACTATGTACCAAATGATTGGTTACTAACCAGGTTGTTTCCATGATGTTTAAATGATTATGATCTACAATGGTTCTATAGTCTACCAAATCAATCAGTCAACACATTCAATCCTTTAGCTTGCATGTTCCTATCTCATTTCAGCATTAACATAGGTGACAAGGTTTCTTATGCCCAAGTTGCATAATAGAAACAAAGGTCAAATGAGCATCTCATAGATTATGTTCTTTGATATAAGACTATCTTGGGTAAAATTACTAGCCCCATGGCCAATCAAGAATTACATAATCTCTTCGAATAGAGTCTTCTGCCAGCTTTTCATGAGTCAATAATGTTTAAAAAGTTCTCTTCCTTCACTGAGTTATGTCATACACTAAAGGAAAATGAATTCAAATTAATTTCAATGGCCAAACTCAAGTACACAAACATATCAAAAACAACAAACAAGAGTAACAATAAAGTCCCATTCAATGTAAAGGTTAATGATATAAAAAGTTAAAATCAACCTATAATTAATGTGGCTTCATAGCCCCTTCAATGAGTGGTTTTATCCATACCTCCTTGGTGAGCCTTTACCAATCTAACAGTATCTCCAACCAGAGTCTTATAGTAGCTATTCAAATGCAATATCATATATCTCCCTCCTGTTTGGGAAGCCAATACAAGAAATCCTCTTCCATATGGATATGATCAAAATACATTTTATGATTTTAATAGGGAACTAGGCCACACAATTAATAGATGCATTAGTTTGTGACAAAATATACAAGACTTGATAGATGGTAACTTTATTGATCTTGACACTCCAATTGAGCCTCCTTAGGCAAAGCAAACATAGGATAAGGCTCTAAATTTTTTTGCATATCCTTTCCCACAACATTCTAAACAAGAGACAGGGGACACATCAAGTGTTCACCATGCATATCATGCACACCTTCTTCTAGATACATACCAAGCACCTTTAGTTGAGTCATATCTTTTGAGAAATATGATTGGTGTGTATAATTTCAGAGTCCCGTCTAGATCTTCCATCTCCTTCTCAGAGTAGGAGATTATTGAGGATGATTCAGATTACCATGTACTATTTATTGGAGCTTACATTCATCATCATCCCATTCATAGTGTTATCATATACAATGGATCCAGTGTGAACATATGCACTATGACATTACTTCAAAATTTGGGATATTCAAAGCAGGATATTACCCTGACATACATAGTTATTAGTACATTCAATGGGCACATATAGAGTTCATTGGGTGAGATTGGACTTCCCATATACATTAGACCTACACATGTGGCCATAATATTTACTATTATTCCCAGTGTAGGAGTTTTTGACATGTTTCTTGGTTAACCATGGATCTAGAAACTTTTTGTATTACCTTCTATAATTCATAGAGACATGAAATTCATTCACACTAAAAAATTTGATATAGTTGGTGGAGTTCTATATGAGTTACGACTCCCCACTTCATAGCCATATCCTACTCCATAGTCACTAGTTTTAGCTTCTCCACAAATTATAGTTCTTCCTCTAATTGATATTTAGACACAGTCAAGGCCTCCCTCGCCAACATAGAGAGTTCATATACTTCCATGGAAGCCTCTTTTAAAGCAACCACTACATCAATAGCAATTTTAGTACTCCAGATAGTTTCTAGCTATAATATTCACACCTAGTGAAGTATCATAGAGGTCTCATGCCTCTACACATAGACCACACTTTTAGAGAGATTATTCTACTAATAGATGGGTCCCTAAGATCCCTATAGTTGCATCTACTTCTTAGAGTTAGAATAAGACCCCACAATCAGTTTCCACTATAAAGACTTCAGAGAACTTACAACATACACAAATTTTCAAGCCACAGTCTCAGCCCTTCCATCATGCTTCATGATCACAATGATCCATCTCCTTGAAATTAAATACCATGATATGGAGTCTCTCATGAGACTCTTTGGTTATTATCATTTATTCTTAGCCTTACTTGTACATAATTTCTCTTTGATTACTTGTACATAGTATCTTTTTTCTTGCTTGTACATAGCTTATTTCAAAAATACCAAAAAAAATATAACATTTCAAAATACAAAAACATTTAAATAACTCAAAACACAAAAAATACTCTTCAACTGTATGAATTATCCATGCTTTACATTTCTACTACCATGATAGAATTATATTTTTCTATTATATGTTATTGTTTGTTGATTTGTCTACATTACCATGATTCACTTGATCTTATTTGAGTGTGTACAGTGACACCCAGTTCCTTGATTGATTCACTCTACCCATTGAGGGGCATCCTAATTCTACATTAAAGACATACATTGACATATCTACCCATTAGGGGCATGTTTTACATGACTACACTATCCAAGTTATGTCATTCCTACACCACACACTCTAGTTATCATGATGATATACATTACTTACTAGCTTACATAGATTATTCTATTGCTACTCACTAGTATATAATACTTGTGTATTTTTTAGCATCTACCTAGTCTTGTACTACATGATTTGCATATTTTTACTTCTTGATTTGATTATTTAGATGTGATAGTATTTTTAGCATTTACATGCTTTCCTTTCTTTCTTTGTGTAGCTAGATGTGATTGCATTTCTCAGTTCCTATTTTGTACTCTTGCATTTGCCTTAGGATATTTTCCATTGTCCTTTGCTTGCACTCTTATATGTGCTTGTGTCCCTCATGTTAGCTTTACTTGTTTTCAATTATATGTGTATGTGGGCATTTGAATATCTTATAAGCTTGATTTCTATTTTGAGTGACATGTGCCCATGTCCCTTGTTTGATTGGACCCTTGGCCACTTTTGTATGCTTTTTACTTCTTACCTTGCATTCTTGTTACTTATTTACTTCTCAAATTGTTTGCAATGCCATGATCCACATCATGCATTATCTTTATTCTTAGATGCCATGATGGACATCATGTTCCATCCTTCCTTGACAACTAATAACTAACAACTAACAAATAACAACTAACATTTTCTAATTTCACTTTAGTATATTTCATATGCTATTACATTGTTACATATATCTAGGCATACCATTATTAATCTAACAATCTTCAATACACACTATGTTATATCTTGAGACATATTTTTGATTATCATTGTTATATCATGTATTTCATATAATAATACACTTGCAAGGATCTTTCTTCTAAGATCAGTCATTATAGGGTCTTCAATCCTACCCTCAGAAGAGGGGGCAACAAACATGGGTTTTATCATAGAGATCAGAGCCCTCTATCGGTCAAAAATTAGTTTTTAGAACACTCAAAACAACATCCAAAACCCAAACGAGGTAGAATAGACTAGGAAAATAGTGATGAACATAGAATAGTGATAAAAAATAATAAAAGACAAAAGTGCCATACTTGGACTACAACACTAGATATCAAAGTGTCCTATTTTTTATGCTCCTATCTAAACAGTAAAAAACCCAAATTTTTCAAAAATAGATAGAAAAGTAAGTTTAGTTATAGTTTTGTCAACTATAGTCTAGTTCAGATTAGGAAGTATAGTTTTACTCAGAGTATCTAGATATAGGGGGCATCATGCATGACATGATGGCTCTCATTTCTAGTTTTAGATTAGGTAGTTGGTATAACTCCCAAATCAAAATCCATGTTATAGACACTAGTGATTGGGGGTAATGTGTGAAGCACATTTTCCCTCTTTTATTTTTGAGTTTAGTACATTACCTAGGCATTCTAAAAAATTACACGCCTTATTCTATCTATAGGTGGTTGGCATCATTTCATAGTGGCTTTCATATAAGCCTAGTTCTTAGTTTCAGAGTGGCTTTCATACAAGCCTAATTTCCACCTTTTAGAGTGGTCAAGATTGGCCTAGTTATTAGTACACATTTGGCTATCCATGCCACATTATCATATTACATAGCATTCATAAGTTTCAAGGGTGATCTCATAGGACACACATTCATATTGATATCAATTCATAGCTTCACTTAGTGGGAAATGATGGAGCCAAAGGACTAGCTAACCGTTGTATTCTTGAGCCACCTACTTAAGGGGATTGGACACACAGTCTAAACATAAATTAACACATGTATGATCACATAGCTTCACTTAATAGGTGATGATGGAGCTAAAGGGATAACCTTTGTATTCTTAAACCACCCTGGGGAATTGAGCACTCAATTACATTCATGATATTACTATTGGTACAACACATAACCAACATCACTCAATATCTCTCAACATCACAATAGGTTTTATATTGGTCCATGTACCTAGTGAGGTGTATTTTTTCCTTTCTCTTCCTCTCTCTTTTACCTGAATTTTATACATTCTTATTTAAGACATAGCATGTCTAGTAAGAACTAATCTACTCTTTATTTTATCTTAAAGATTTACACTTCATGATGTGCTCTCTATGCACACTCAACATCACACATCTTTATGAGCTTTACCCTTATAGGTAATTTCATGTATGCTTTCTAATTTTCCTTTATCCTAGTATTTCACTTTGATGCATCACTAGAATAAAGAGGGGGGCAAATGTAATCACATAAAATGTCCAAATTGGTAGTTTGAGTGTGGATTGTGACATCCAATCCATAGGTCCTTCTTGCATGCTCTTGTGACCCTTATGACACTTTTTCCTTCATTATCGATCATTCAAAACCTTCTAAACCCTAATTCTAGCTTAGCTAGACCATGTTTCTTAGGCTAATCTTATTCCCCTCGGTCCCAAGCTTATAGGATAGGAGCACCATACCTGGACTATAGCACTAGACCCTAGGGTGTCCCATTTTTGGTGCTCTTGTCTAGTTTTACTTTGAGCCCAAATGGTCATTTTCATCTGATTCCTATCCTTCATTATGTTTGCCTACCACAAATACATATAACTCATGACTAATGGTTCCTTATAAAATTGCATCCGAAGGTCATTTACAAGGGAGGTGACAAATCTTACAAATCAAGAAAGAACACAAATAAAATACTAAGGCAAACTTCCCTATTATCTGCATACAGTCACCCAACATAGCTAAAAACATATATAAACCCTTATACCAGTCCCTAACCACCTCAAGCACTCTCAATTTGGATTTTTTGCATTTTCATCACACTATTTCATAAAGAACATTAAGTGGGAGAACTACATATGTCTTGATTCCTCTGTGTAGTATTGGTATGTAGGTAACATGACCACACAAGGAGTGTAGATTACACATTTAGTGCATATTACACACTAATCCCCCTATTTCTCTAAGTGATTCAAATCCTATTTTATCAAGCATGATGGAGGGTTAGGGTTTGAAGATTAAATAATCTATATAGTGAGCTCTATTGGCATTAAACACTCAAGATTTCATAGATAAACTCACATAGGAACAACACAAATAACCCAAAAAAGTTAGGTCTATGTGACTAGTTTAGACAACAACAAGAAGAGTGGACAACAATGTTGGACCCCAAAGTGTCCTATTTTTGGTAGTCTTATCCATTCATCAAATGAAAGCTAAATTCTGATTTGTGACATTTTCCAAGTCCTGTACAATTAGTTTTAGACCCTGTATCAATCATCTTAGCCTATTTCCAGATAAGTTATATTTTCTCCTTATTTATTGCTATTTTTAGAAAGGTAAAAAAGATAGATAAATTATACAAATTGAGATTTTAATTTTTGAAATATTATTTATTGATTTATTAATCTAGACCCTTAACTAAAATAAGAATAAAACTCCATTATTCCTAAAAAAATTTAAATCAATTCTAAATAATGAGGTAGAGTTTTCCCCATAGATATCACCATTTTTGGTGACCAACAAGCCCCTTTTTACTATTTTTAATGAGGATCCTATTTTATCTAGAAATTACATGTTTAGGTCTTGTTATGGAATGAATTATTTCAATTTTAAACTAGAAGTCATTGTCTTAAGTTTGAGTTTATTATTTATGATGAAACCTCAATCTAAATTCTAAACTGATTGATTATCTACACTATTGGGCTAGTAGTTTGATTGATCCCTAAGTCTAAAGGTTGAAATGGAATTATTTATTAAATTTATCATATACATCTATGTGGATTTTAGTGTTATGATTTTCATCAAATTTAAATTATGGTTTTATGGACTAATTGAGCTAACTTGTTTTTTATGCCCAAGGTTGTTTATTTTATGGAGGAGTGTTCTGACCCCACAAGGCCACCTTACTGAATCTTAATTGGTCCAACCCATAAATATTACCTTATAGTATGAATGAATTTTCATACTTAGTAGTCTTGATGAAATTTTACTCACATACACCATCACTGCACGTCTCTCTTTCACTTTGAGAAACTATCAAATTTAAGAGCAACAATGTAGTTAAAATTCAAATGGCTAGATCCTTGAGTTCAAATTCCAATAGTTGGGTCATAATCTCTAGGATAATTTCACATGTCGACACCTAGCTCCCTTGTGAAATATTTTTGAAATGACTATGTTTTTTCCTTCGATGATCCCCACGTCCCAATTTAACAAGATTGGGAAATGTAGATTTATACCACTTTTCTATGACTTATGATGCAAAGGTTTTAATTCTTTTATGTCTAAGAACCTAAGAAACTAGGATTTTTTCACATGTCTTCATCCCAATTATTTTATTCTATCAACTCAAATAGCTAAGTTAAACACTTTACAAGCCATTGAGTTAATGAAACTTATCCACATGTCAACACATTATTCTTTTAAATAAAATAGTGAAGCCAACCAAGTCTTGAGCTTCTCGATCACTTGGATAATAAATATCATGCCACATGTCATTATCACACTCATGTATGGATAATAAGATTAGGCACATACTATAAATACTATAAATCATCTCGATAAGCAAGGTTCATCCATGTAGTCACATCCTGCTCATCTAGAGTCCAAAAAAAAGGTATAAAGTTTGAGGCTGGAAGACCCTTTAAATAAGCAAGATTGTGCCATGTGGCATGCTCTCACTCACTCATTTTTTTTTAGGTAAATAAATAGGTAGTCCCACATTCAAATATCAAATACCCCATGAAATAAAAAGGGCCATCCATGTGGTAACATCCCCATTGTCTGGATCTTCTTGACATAGTGAAAAACATTATGAAGCATGCAAGCCGCCAAATTAATGATATTACACCATATGTTGACATCTATTCCTTATGAAATAAAACACTAATTTAATCCAATTCTTGGTGTCCCCAATCACTTTGATAAATTACATCCTTCCATGTGGCATAATACCACTCATTTGTAACTAACATAAGAAACTTAAAGCCCTGAGGTTCCTTGAGCACCTGGACAAGTGAGGGTAATCCACATGGTAGCATCCTACTAATTTTTTATTACAGATAGATAAAAATATTAAATGGACCTCACAAGCCCCTATATCAATAGGATTATGCCATGTGTCAACATCTAGCTAAACCATGGTGAAATTCCCAAAGGCACATATATTAAAGCTCAATAACTAAGTAAACTATCAAGATTAGTCCACATGTCTATAATTCTATAAATAAAGGCTGATAGGTGAAATATAGAGAAATAAAGTCCCAAATTCATGAAAATTTGAAACGTGGAAAAACATATGGCTCAATAAAGTGACTAAGAGGCAAAAATCAACCAAATTGGGCCATAATTTTCTCTTTAAACAAAGTGGATTAAAGACATAGAGATGGGTCCTAGGAGTATTATAAGGAAATACATTTCATTTTAAGGATGACTTGGCATCTGGATCAATTTTTTTCTACAAGATAAAGGCAAATCCACATAAGTCTTGATCAAGTAGAAAATAGACAAGTGTCACAATCCCTAAGGGCTCAACTGAGACACTTGTTTTGACTTTAACACATACATAAAAGATAAGAAAGTGGAATCTAAAGCATTAGATCTAGATATTTGTATTTTTAAAAAATAATTAAAAAGTTAAAGTTATTAGTAAAGTGTCATGTGACATGTCCCTCAGTCATTCATAGTGCCATAGAGGTAGAAAAGGGTGTGTGTTACCCACACTTCCTACACATAATGGATACAAAAAATGTACTCCTCCATGAGTCTTTTGTCAACTTGCATAGGTTCAACCTCATTGAATAATCATTGGTAACCCAAAAAATCCTACCAGAAAAGTTAGGATGCACTCCACATCATACCTTTCCTCAAGGCTCCTTAGTGGGTCGTGGAATTCTATTTCATCTTATCCATTTTGGAGTGAGGAATATGTTGACATAATTATATTTTACCATTTTAGGACATGATGGTGAAGAGTGGGAATGCATCCATCTTGAAGGTAATACCCATATCTTCCTTCTATATATACTGCTACCTAGTATGTTATAAGGGTCAACTTTATTTGCAAACATATGCCTTCATAATAATGCAATATTGGTTTTCTATGTAAATGTGTATGGTTGCCTAGCAAGTATTCCACTTTATTTATAATTTAATAGAATAACACTAGTGATATATAACTATCATTTATGTTTTTATACAAAGTTTATGCATTAACTATGATGTGTTTCTACTATTTTAGTTAGGTTTTTTGACTACTTTTTCTTTATTTTAATTCTATAAGAATATATATGTAATTAAATATAAACATAATTGACATTCATCATTAAACGAGTCTTAGAATTAATTAATTTCCCTTATTTCTCAAATTTTCTCCCTATGTGACTTAAGCTTGAGCCATCATGAAACTTCGCATACAATGGTGCAAATATAGCTAAGCACATTGTAGTCCTAGAAGCATTTGTCTTACCCTTTTAATCATATGACTTTATTTTTGCCTTACCATCCCTCTCTTTTGATGTTTATTTGTGAATAATTGTTCCTTCCCTTTATTTATAAATAATGAAGTGAAGAAAAGTAGGGATATGAAATTAAATGTGTTACAATTGCTTTAGCTAAAAGTGTAGAAGTTATGTGAGTTAGTGAGAAAACTAGTATTGAAAGTTTGGTGGTAGCACTACATCTCTTAGAGATATATTCCAAAAATGATATCTAATGTATCCCCATACCTATAGCTTGTGCATTGAATTGTCTCATTATTAATTTTAAAACAAGAGGATACAAGTCCCCCAATCATTCCTCAAGCTCGCTCAGTGCATCTAATCCATTAGGTGCAGCTAGGAAAGAGATATTAGACTGAGAAACATTTTTTTTCTAGAATGCCTAGGGCATTGGTGATAGTTACAATATTCATTAAAATCATAGACTTTGGGTAGAGGTCTAATCATATCAACCTCTACAGGATAATAGAGAAATATGAGATGACAATCCACAATATTTTAAAGTAAATATGCTAGAGACTCAGGTAATAACGTAATTTATCTCTTAGGTACATTGGATAAGGTGAGTCAATTAAGTTGTTGTGACACTACATTAATTTTTTTGGTTTTTTCCTTTTTAGGTTTTGTAGGTTTCACCTTGTAGTTTGGTTTGATATGAAACTTGGTATTAGATGTGTTTAGTGAGTTTATTACATACTTAAGATTGTTTAAGGAAATAAGTTTCATTTAAAGATCTCAAACAATATGGCATAAGTCATCAAAATATTTGAAATTTTTGAAAAGAATGGACTCATCTAATGGAGAAAGCAAGATTTACTTGAAAATTTATTGCACTTCTTTATGTACAATTGGATTTGTCATTTTGGCCATCATTGTTTTATATATCAAAACATATTCATTGATATGTTCATTGGTTCCCTATTTGATATTTTCAATTTGAGCATTTGACATATTTTAAGTGGTGTTGATAGAAAAATATGATAGGAAATTATTGACTGTATGTTTTAATGATTTCATTAATTGGAGTGGTAAATTATAGAATTATCATAAAAAATAGTCTTTTAGGCTCCTTGGAAATAATTTGGTCAAAATTTTATCATTGGAGACATAATCAATACATGTCACATAGAAAGATCAGATATGTTGTTTGGGATCACCCTTGTCATCATAAAATGTGAGCTTGGATGCAAAAAAATAGTTAGCAAAAGGTGAAAAGATATTTTAAGTGCAAGAGGATTATTATCACTTCTTGTGAATCAATAACATAAGGTTAATTCATAGATATTTTCTCAACATTAATAATCTTAACTTGAAAGAGTTTTATAGTTTATACAAGATCTTGCAAATTTTGATTGATACATTTTTAAGTTTGATAAGTCAACAAAGGAGGTTTACCCATGGTTTGAGTTTATGTATAAAACATGTAGCTGGGTCAAAATTCCAATAGTTCCCATGGAGGATATAACAATAGTAGGATTTAGTTCAGGGAACAATGGTGTAAATACATAACTCATGCCCCCATTATATGTAGTAAGCTATTATGTGATCAATGAGAGGGTTAAAATAATATGGGGATGTACCATATCTCTAATAACATGATCAATAGATTTAGTTGGTTTTTCATCTATGTCATTTTTCCTTTTTAGTTTCCAATATGGTTTTGAGAAACTCATCAAGATATTCAAGTTTTTGACATATATGATCCAAAACATAGAAATAGATTGTACTTTCTCTTGATCTATTTGTTCATATTCATTGTTTACATTAGATTCATTATTTCCATGATCAAAATAATATTCTATGATAACCTCTTTAGTATTTTTTCAATTTCATTATTGACACTTTCATTAGGCATAGGATTTGATACTTCATTGGTTTGATCCATCTTAGGTGGAAAGAGAGGAAGTTCTAAGTGTTCAATAAAAGCACCACCTAATCTAGAGATACACCTACATTACAATAGATAATAAAATGAATCTATAAAAAATATAAATAAAAACCCTAAGGCTAAATACCCTAGGGCAAGCTAGGGTTTGCATAAAGAGACACAAAGGTCAAGTTCACCAAATTTTTAAACCTAAATTTAGATATGTGGGGTATATATGGTTAGGAAATATATAAGTAGTTCTAACACATAGGTGATAAACTAATTTATAACATGAAAATTAATAAAAAAAAACTTAGATAAATATTATTTTAAATTTATACAACTAAGATTACTAAAAACAATAAAGTATAGTTATTGAAAGATATTTAGGTCAATAAGAAATAATGGTACTTAGCTAGTTTATTGTGCATTGATAGTTCTAGACTAGAAATAAGTGTGAAGTATGCAGGATAATTATTTTGGATTAGTCATTATATTCTATAAATTGTACTTCTATGGCCATAGACACTACCATTGATGCTAGTATCTAACTATGATGTTAGTTTCTAGTAAAAAATAATGACAAGATCTGGATGCAATCAAATTTTTATTTTTATTCTTTTGTCCTATTTTTGTTGATGCATTTATATTTAGGATATAGGTTGTCACTCTTTGTTGATTTATCAAACCCTAGATCTTCACCCTTCTTCACCCTTGGAATGAGTTTTTTGAAAATGATTTTATGGGCTCATGGTGGTGAGTTACCCCAAATACCTCTGTATCAATGGGTAATGCCTACATATTCAATACTTCAAGGAGGACCTGAGACTTATGTATTTATCACCTACATGTCAGAAAGTGTGTGGATAAGGTGAAATATACTATATGACGATGCATGCAATGATTTAGCTTGTAATTTGATAAATATTACTCATATACTACTCTTTGAATATTTCAAACCTATAATATAACTATTTTTATGCTTGATATGGAATTAGGGATGAAAATTGAGGAATATAGTGCTTTTTTAGTCGATTAATTTAGATTTAATATGTGTTTTCTTGGTATTTACAAAATGAGAAATGAGAAGGTTTAAACTTGTATTTATACCACACCTTTTAAAAATATCTCATGATAGGGTTCAAAACATTTTCAATTTGGATGAATTTTATAAATTAGACACTATATAAGGATATAAACATTACTATCATTGTTAGTGTCCCTTTGTGGTTGTAGTCTCTAGAAGGCTATAAAATAGGTACAGATCTAAAACTAATAGTGAATGATGTTTATTATGTTGTCATATTTTATGAAATATAAGAGACATAGGTCATCAAAATGATATGGATTGAACTAAGAGATAAGCATTTAGGCATAGTGAGATGGTGAATGTGAGACTTATAACAATAAGGAGGTTTATAATTAAAGGATACGGCCCTGACTGATGTTTGTTAAATACACAAGGCTAAGATTTTATAAATATTTAGTTTTAATAGCTATAGTGGGTAATAAATATGTTGAAATATAATAATCCAATGGAATATGCAATAAAGTATGTGAATCTAATGCTTGATTAGGATTCAAAGCACTCTATTCCATTTGCAACACCTTAGTTTGTAGAGCTGGAGTAGCCTAATTAGGGGATTGTGCATCAAGAATATAGTGTGCTAACCAATGGTGGTGTCTCAAATGATTGAACAATAATTGACATATTGACATGCATAAACCCTTGTGTTTACCCCATAGTAAATGGTAGTACAAAATTTGTGTCAAACAACGTATAAAAAGGTAAATAAACCATAGTAGTAGAAGTATCAGATACAATATCCATGGTTACACTTTTTATGTCCAAAAGAGTTTTAAAAATTGTATGATAATTTTGAGGTTTTTCATAGATTATTTATAAAAAGTTATTAATAACTTGTACTTTGTTAAAATCTATTTTTTCATCACCTATGGGTGGAAGTAAATTTTGGTGCTCATATTGAGAATCAATATTGTCTTGATTATATTGTTCATGATCTAAATTATTGTCATGCATTTATATAGATTCATTTTTTTCATACATATCTAAAGTTTATGATATACCCTTTCTCTTATCCATCTTATGTGCCTTATAAAAATAAATCTAAGTATGCTCAACTTGAGTACCACTTAGTGTATCACTTCTTCTAAGAGAGGCAAAGACAACTTTCTTATATTACATAAAATATGAAATAGAAACTTGGAAGATGGTTATTATCAAAGAATTTACCAAATCTAAAAACCCTAATACAATAATTGGAAAAAACAAAAAGAAGGAAAGAAACCCCAATAACATGGATGATTAGGGTTTTTGTAGTATTCAATCAATAGATAGGGTCACCAATATGTTTTATAAAAATTTGGGTTAAGAGAGTTTTAACCTTAATTATAAAAAATACTTTGTAAAATTATATTGTAAGAAATATTCAATAAATCACACAAACTAATTTGAAACTTGTAAAATATATAAATATACTAAAATGGAAAAGTACCCAAAAATAACTATTTAGTTGGAAACTTAGATATGGAGGTTTGTAAGTGCAATTGTGAAAGTGAATATGTGATTGTGTGATGCTACTTTGAATCAAGAGTAGGAATTTACATATGCCTAGGATAAGGTATAGTTATTTATAAAAGATCATCTTTGCTAGCATCTATAGGGCATGTCGACATCTGATAGAGTTTTATCTTTCTATGAAAATTTGGACATGTGTGTGATCATAACTATGTGATTCACTAAAAAAGATAATTTGTGCCTTCTTCTTCACTTGGAATCCTAACTCAATAAGTCATGAGAGAAAAAAATAAAAGAGAAAATTTGGTTAGTGGTTGATGTTGAGCTTGATATCAACACACCCTATGTTGAACACTACCTACATATCAATACTCTAAATATGGATCTAAATACATGCATTTATCTTATGCTATGATGGTGTATATGAAATATTTTTACAATACTATATATTGGTGCAATCCTAATGTGATTAAGTGTTTCAATAGTGACTTGTGAACTTGGAGGTGTATTTAGACTTAGGTTAGGCATTCAATGGTTGTGTGGACTTAGAATTGGGGAGAGTAGATGATTTCCTCTCAATGTGCAATTAGATGTTCTAGTGTTTTTATTTGATATCAGCTTCTTGGTGCCAAGTGGCTTGAAAATATGGATCTATAATGATTATTTTATAATTAAATCATATGGGAATTGTGAAAAATGTGGTATGAACCATTACATGAATTTGAATTTGAGAAACTAAGTGTTATTTGGTGGGAGGATGCATCATCAAAATCAAACACTAGTGGTGGATAAGATTGATTTGAAAGAGTGGCCTTGTTTGAGGTGTAAAGATAAGTAAGTTAGAAGTGTAGATTAGTCTAGGGATGAGCTTAGCTTGTTTGGAATGAGAAATAGAAACATTTGGTAATAAAAAATTTCTTTGAGGAATAAATCATTTGAATAGAAGTGAAGGAATGATTGTTAAGGACAATGGAATTAGACATGAGCTAAGTGTCTATAAGGAATGGTCACAAGTTTATTTTTAAGCAATAAAATGTTAATTAATATATCTATAGACATATACAATAATAAATTTCAATCATTTCACATACCTAAGGATATTATTTAGAGTAACAATAATTTCTTGAGTCTTGGAACTTGAATGGGATGGTAAAAGGACTTTTTGCTCTAATTTGCTCTGATTTGATTTTTCAAGTCTTGATTAGCTGTCTACATTTTGACTGGGACAAGTTTATTATTCTTCAATTGTCTTGATTGGATGATGGATTGGTGTTTTTATGTTTGTATAGCCTTTTGAGTTTTTTATTTTATCCTTTTTGCTCTTATAAGATAATTTTTAGTCTATATTAATCTAATCTACTTTCCAAACATTTTTGTAGAACAAGATACAAACCCTTTTTACTTTATTATTCATTATCTATATATATTTTAGAATATGTTTTGAGCCTTGTTTTAGAATATTATTTGTGGTATATAATTATTTGGTGAATATGTTAAGTTTATTTTTAATTTGTGATTGTCTATAAATAGACATGCACAAATTAAAAAAACTTAAAATATTCATGAAATAATTTTATACCATAAAGGATATTATAAAATAAGGCTCAAAACATATTATAAAATGTATGGAGGTCAAAATATAATATAAACTCTACAACATGTCAAATGATTCCCTTTGATTGACCATAACAAAGTTATTATTAGTCCTAGAGGGTAACTATTAGAATCATTTTAATTTAACCTAGAATTAATATTTGTTCCCTAGCTAATCATATGACATACATTTCTATGCTAAAAATATATATATAAAGATTTTTCAAAGGTAAATAATTTTTTTTTAACATAACAAATAAAAAATATTATTTTGAATGTTCTGATTGGTCCAAGAAATTGTATGTTATTACAATGTTCACTTCAATTGAGGCCCATAAATCACAATCATAATAAGTTTTTAATATTATCAGTGTAGCGAGGGCACAAAAATCTAAAGATTGGTTGATGAAGTGGTTTTAAACTTGACAAGTTAGTCATCATCATTGTAGGATCATTTTTTTCATTACATGCTTGACAACAAATAGTACATATATTTAAATGCAGTTATGATGTTTCAGGTTTCCTTAAAATGGGTGTAATAAATAAAGTGTTTATTAGTTCTATGGGTGGAGCATCAGTAGAGTAGAGGGTATGGAAGCTATTATTCAAAAGACTAGAGTTTTCCCATAGAAAACTTATAAACCTTTTTGTGTTCGTAATGGTTCTATTTTGTTGAAGATTGATTTTTCTAGCTATTTTGGGTTATGTTTAGATTGTTTACATACAAAAACCATCAAGGGAAGCCTAAGATATAGTAATTTTTTTTATGACACTAATTTTTCTATACTTCTTCACCTTATGATGTTTAATTATCCCTCCTCCTTTCCATGCCCTTTTTAATGATAGATTTATAAGTTTTAAGCAATTTCTTTTGTAGACATCACTGAATATAAATGATTTTTAATGAACTTTATTTTTGGTATGAGTTGTATTTCCTATTCAAGATTTTTTATTCATTTATGAATTTTTTTTTGGTAGGAGATGTATTTCCTATTCAATTATTTTGATTCAGTTCCTATGTACAAAATAAAATTGCCATATATGTGTGCTTTCTTTCTAAAATTTTGAAACTATCCCTCTCTATGGAGTATATTATGAACCAAACCTGTGCCTCTACTTTTTATATCTTAGGGAATTTACTTACAACTATTTGGCACAAATCAAGTATGTTTTGGATGAAGTAATGGAAGTGGAAATAATTTTGATTCCATATGAAAATTCAGTTTGTATGAAGTAAGAATTGGTTGTCATCCTTCACATCAATGCAGTATTGTGTGATAAAAAGGAGTGAATTAGGATTATCCCCATTGGAATTTTGATGAAAATGTTTTACACCTGGCTGTTTCAAAATTTCAAGACTAATCCACATATACTCCTTTGATGTTTTATCTTATTATTTGGTATAAATCCCCTATAATGTTTTGGCTTGTTTTGAATATATATTCACTATAATTTTTATAATAGATTAAAATACATATCTTTATTCTGATTCATGGAAATGGATCCAAATGGGCTCTATGGCTGAGTAAGTACTCTTAAATTTTATTTTTGCTTATTAAAACTCAAGTTTTATGATATTCATATACACATAGTTGGACAAGCCAAAATTAAACCTTACGCCCAAGTTAGATGCTTTATTGTAACATTAATTACAAAAATTGATATTGGATTTTGTTTTACAAATTTACAACACATTGGATAAAAAGTCTGGCATTAGTTTTTTACCTCCTAATCTTATATTTTTATAAAATTTGATAATCCAAAATTTAGCCTAGAAACTAGGTGCTCTACTACTTGTAGTACTTTATGAAGGGTGATTTGAGTTATGTTATCAAATCCTAGCTTATCTGAATTTCTAAGGCATGAATGGAAATTTTGACATTAGTTTATTTTTTATTCTAAAATTTGATAGCTAGGATTGAGCCATGCACTTAGCTTGGTTATTCTACTACTGAGCTACTTGTAGTCCATCATTATGGGTGTTTTGGGTTTAAATTATTATTTTGTTTTCTTGACAAAAATATAAAATCATAATCAATGAATAAGGGGGAGTTAATTATATACAATTTTTATGTTAATTTAATCTCTTAAACACCATGGTAATGAAATTTGTCATTGTAGAGTAAGACTTACAAGATTGTGCTTTGACATAGAAAACCTAGGTACTATAATCAGTGTTCTAAATTCTAATACTTTGCATCTTTTGTGAGGACACTTGTTTAGTATAAACTATAGACTAAATATAATTTTCATAAGGTTTGTTTATACTTTAGACATTTGGTGGTGGTACTAGATTTGGGTAAGCACTAATTTTAAACCATGATAGTGAATCTAAAAAGTGATAGGGTTTGGTACCCTTTTTTTGTTGGCCTAAATATGTTGATGTTTGGTTCATCCATCTAGTTTCCATGATTTGGAGTTGAATTTTCTTATTTCCATTCCAAAGGGACTAATGTGTTAGAGAGTTTATGGAATACTAAGACTTTGGAAAATTCACTTTACATTGATAGCTATTTGTTATCTTCTTTTAATTTTTAATTTCATTCACATTGATGTATTTATTACAGGCATTTATTATAGTAATTATTGTTATCCTCAAGCATCTTATTTTCCTCCACACTTTGCCAATGTAGAACTTATTATATTGATATAATTTTTCTTATTTCTCTAGGTTGAACATATTATTGTAATAAATTCACACCCTGGTAATGAAGTCTATCATTATTGAATATGAATTATCAGGTTATTTTGGGACCTAATAAACCTAGGTACTATAATGAGTGTTCCAAATTATAATACCTTGCATCTTTTGTGAGGGTGCTTATAAAACATAAATTTTGCACTGACCCAGATTTAGATAAGGTCTATTTACTTTAGACCTTTTGTGGTAATACTAGATATTGGGTAGCTAGGGTGCCCAAGCTAATTGTCCTAGCCCATGTATTTGAGATGAGCTTACCTAGTTGGGTGTAATACTAAAAGATGTTAAGAAATAAATAAGCTCTAATAATAATATCCATTTGATCCAAAATTATATAAAAGTGAAATAATAAGACTTAAAACTTGATAGTGACTCTGGAGAGTGATAGGTCTTGGTACCTTGTTTTGTTTTTGGGAATATCTGATGGGTAGAAGTACTTATGACCCTCTTCTCTATAAGTAAATCCATAACTTGAACTTAATAAATTGTTGATAATATACTCTAATTTCCCCTTGTTTATATGTGTCAAAGGATATTCTAGTTAGAATTAGAAAAATCTAAGAATGAAATTTTTTGTTCAATGACCTCCTTGTCCAATTGTGGTTTTGGATAACATTTCTAAATAGTAAACAACATCAACATTGAGCTGCAACTTGATCCTAAAAAAATATGTAGCTAAATTTCTTCCAATATGGACAAAATAATGCCATGTTATAGCCATAGTCAAACCAAAGGAAATATACCTAGAGGAAACATTCACACCAAGACTATTCATAACCTAAAACTCAAGATGGATTCCTATTTAAACACCTATGTAAATAATTTAAGATGAAGTCTAGTAGAAGCATGAGAATATGGAAAAGATATTCAGACTTTTCACAAAAATTTTGTGCATGGATCTATGTAAGAATCTTCCACTACTGCTATGTTTAGCATGTAGGTTTTTTTTATATTTTAGGTATTTTCGATTATATTAGTGTTATATGTCATTTTTTTATGCATTCTCTTATATGGTATAATATATATGTTACTACATGACATGGAATTTTTAATAATTTTAATTTTTTCTTATGGGTACTCGAAAGAGGTAAACTCCCTAAGATTTTTTAGTATTTCCTATTAAGTTGTGGAGCTAAAAGCTTCACTGTAATGCAAATGGTGGAGGTTGCTGGGTTACATAGCTGCTGACGTCGATCAAGCTACCGACATCGGTCAGGCATCGACCAGAAGCTGTCGATGTCGGTTAGGCATCAGCTGCCTTTGGTCATCCCTAGATAGACAGAGACTGACATCGGTCATTTGTGCATTCTAGAACTATTCTAATTTTAGACCGAACAATTAGTTTGCATGTAAAGACTAATTTTAGTCTTGAGTCTACATTTCTAATTATTGATTGGTTTGGGATCTATTTAAGAGACCCATGGGGCTATATTGTAATGTAAGAAAGACCAATTAGATTTTCAGGGTGCAAGATCAAGAAGGTATGTGGATGAGAGTAGGCAACAACAACCATTGGGTTGATTGTCACTTGGAGGAAACAACAACCATTGGGTTGATTGTCACTTGGAGGAAACAACAACTCGGTATTGAGTTGATTGTAATTGAGAGAGAGAGAACTCTTGAGGGAGAATTATTGTACACCCAAGAGGTGTGGGAAGAGTGAGATTTCTTCATTGTATTTCCTTCTGGAAGAGTGTTAATATAGATTGTATTGCTTCTCGTATCTCATATTCTTTGTTGTTTTTGATTTCTAGTTACTTATTACTTCTGGTTTAATTCCATGTTTAGTTGCTTATAAAAAAGTAATCAATTGTATTCTAAGGAGGATCCTAATAGTTGGTATTAGAGCTTGGTTCACTAACAAGTGGTATCAGAGCGTGTTAGTGTTTTGTTGATTACAGGTCACTCATAGGGGTTTTTATTTGAGTGGGAGCAAAGCAATGGCAGAAGAAATTAAACTAAGAATGGAGAAATTCAATGTCAAGAATTATCAATTATGGAGGATGCAAATAGAAGATTATCTGTATCAGAAAGATCTATATTTACCATTGGGTGGGGTTTCAAGCAAGCCCACATAAATGCAAAATGAAGAATGGAATGTTCTTGATAGAAAGGCTCTTGGATCTATAAGGTTGAGCCTAGCATCTTCTACGATATCCAACTTTTCACAGGCAAAGACAATGGTAGAGTTAATGGATACTTTGGCAAATTTATATGAAAAACCCTCAACTTTGAATAAGGTATATCTTATGAAGCAATTATTTAATTTGCAAATGCAGGAAGGTGGATCTATATATAGTCATCTTAATGATTTCCATGAAATTGTAAATTAGTTAATTTCAATCAAAATAGTTTTTGATGATGAAATTAAAGCTCTCTTAATCTTATGCTCTTTACCTAAAAGTTGGAATAGTTTGGTAATGGCAGTTAGTAATACTGCATCTGCTTCAAATATCTTGAAAGTTAATGATGATGTTAGTGTAATCTTGAATGAAGAAATTCATAGGAAAAGCATAGGGGAAACATTAGGTAATGCTTTAAGTGTTGAAAGTAGGGGAAAGCAAAGAGAGAAGAGCAAGCAAGGGAAATCAAGGTCAAAGATAGGCAGTAGATCCAAATCTAGAAATGAAAGTATCACCTGTTGGAATTGTGGAAAGAAAGGACATGCAAAGAAAGATTGTTGGTTGAAAGAAGATCAGCATGAAGGTAATGAAGAAGCAAAAGATGTAGGTATTGTTGCACAGGATGCTCTCATATTTTCTTTGGATAGTCAAGTAGAATCATGGGTTTTAGATTCTGGTGCTTCTTTCCATGCAACCCCAAATAGAGAATTTTTTCATGATTATGTCCATGGAGACTTTGGAAAATTTTATTTAGGGGATGGTGAGCCTTGTCAAATTGTTGGCAAAGGGGAAGTGTAGCTAAAATTGTAGACTAGAAACACATGGGTGTTGAAGGATGTCATGCATGTACCCATCCTGAAGAGGAATTTGATTTCTGTAGGAAAGTTGAGTGATGAGGGTTGCATAGTAACTCTCATAGCTGAATCTTGGAAAGTTTCCAAGGGTGCACTTGTATTAGCTAGAGGTAAGAAAGTAGGTACACTTTATCTATCTACTTGTATTACTGATTCTCCTTCTATTTTATCTACTTTAGATGTAGATGCAAAGATGTAGCACTATAGGCTTGGTCACATGAGTGAGAAGGAAATGCATGTTCTTAAGTCAAAAAGTAAGCTTTCAGATTTGATAGACCGAGATTTTTGTGAGCATTGTATGTTTGGGAAATAAGAGAAAGTGAGGTTTCTCAATACTGGGTCAAAAAAGAAGAAGCACATGTTGGAGCTTGTTCACACAGACATGTGGGGACCAGCTCAGGTAGCTTCTATTGAAGGATCACAATATTATGTTTCTGATGCTACAAGAAAAGTATGAGTTTATTGTAGGAAGTGGAAATCTAATGTTTTTGACACTTTTAAGAAATGGAAAGCCTTGGTTTTCAAGGAGAAGGTGATAGATAGAGATCAACTCAAGAGGTTGAATAATTTTGAGTAGGGCAATGTTGATTTAGACAAGGTTATGATCCAAAATGAGCTCGCGAGTAAAAATCATCACTCACAAGAAAACACAGATACCAATGTCGGTCAAGTGAGAATCGACGTCGATCAGGCAAGAATTGACATCGATCAGGTGGAGACCAAAGTCAGTGATGTTAGGCAGGTGGAAACTGACATCGATCAAGTCAGTTAGGAGGAACTGACATCGGTCGGGTGCAGACCGAGAGATGACTGAGATCGGTCACTGTTAGAACAAAATTTGGGCAGAAAACAAGCTGTCAATGAGTTTCAAAATGCCCATGAGGAGGACTGAAAGGGTAAGTAAGCCTCAAATTCATTATTCCCCTTCTTTATACTACTTGTTGCTCACTGATGGTGGAAAACCAAGAAGTTTTGAAGAGGCAATGCAGGTAGAATCTAGGAAATAGTGGGAGCATGGCATGAATGAGGAAATTGATTCCTTGGAAAAGAACCAAATGTGGGATTTGGTTGAGTTGCCAGCCAAAAAGATGAATGGATTTACAAGTTAAAGAAAGGAGAGAATGGATAGGTGAGACAGAAGGCCAAGTTATATGGTCTTGAGCAAGCTGTAAGACAATGGTATTTGAGGTTTGATAGGTTTATGACAAAGCATGGCTTTAGTCAATGTCAATGTGACCATTATGTTTATTTTACCAGGCTGGATAATATTAGCTACATTATCTTGTTACTATATGTGGATGATATGCTTGTTGTAGGTTCATACATGCAGGGAATTACTGAGCTAAAGGTAAAATTAGCTCAGACATTTGCCAGGAAGGATTTAGGAGTAGCAATCCTTGGCATGAGTATTTCTAGAGATAGGGAAAATCATAGGTTGATTTTGTCTCAAGATGATTATGTGAATAAGGTAATGGAGAGGTTCAATTTGCAGGATGCAAAACTGGTTAGCACACCTATGGCTGGACAGTTCAAGTTAAGCTATGAACAGTGTCCTAAATCACATGATGAAGTTGAGTACATGGTATGTACTAGACCTTGATATTTCCCAAGCAGTGGGAGTTGTTAGCAAGTTTATGGCCAATCTAGGAAAGAAGCACTGGAAAGCAGTTCAGTGGATTCTTAGATATCTAAGAGGGACTAGCAGCAGGTATTTATGTTATGCAGGGTCAAACACTTCTCTACATGGGTATGTAGATTTAGATATGGCAGGTGACTTGGATGGCAGGAGAAGCACCATAGGATATATGTTCACTATTGGTGGAATGGTGGTTAGCTAGATTTTAGAGTTGCAGAAGGTTGTTGCAGTCACATAGGCTAGCAAGGATAAGAACCCTACATAAATGTTAACAAAGCTGGTAACAAAAGAGAAATTGAATCTTCATTCAACTTTTGTTGGTCTTTAAGATTGAACTTAAAGATGGGGATACAAGCTAGAAACAAAATTAGAGGATGTTACTGTATAGGTATAGGTACAGGTGTAGCTATTTATCTCTAAGTGGGAGATTGTTAAGTTGTGGAGCTAAAAGCTTCACTGTTATGAAAATGGTGGAGGTTGCTAGGTTACACAGCTACTGACATCAGTCAGGCTGTCGACATCAGTTAAGTGTCAACCAGAAGCTACCGATGTTGATTAGGCATCGGCTAATGTTGGTCATCCCTAGATAGACAGAGATTAGCATCGGTCATCTATGCATTTTAGAACTGTTCTAATTTTAGACAAACAATTAGTTTGCATGTAAAGACTAATTTTAGTCTTGAGTCTGCATTTCTAATTATTGTTTGGTTTGGGATCTATTTAAGAGACCCATGGGGATGTATTGTAATGTAAGAAAGACCAATTAGATCTGTAGGGTGCAAGATCAAGAAGGTTTATGGATGAGAGTAGGCAACAACAACCATTGGGTTGATTGCCACTTGGAGGGAACAACAACTTGGTATTGAGTTGATTGTTGATTGTAATTGAGAGAGAGAGAACTCTTGAGGGAGAATTACTGTACACCCAAGAGGTGTGGGAAGAGTGATATTTCTTCATTGTATTTCCTTCTGGAAGAGTGTTAATATAGATTGTATTTTTTCTCGTATCTCCTATTCTTTGTTGTTTCTGATTTTTAGTTACTTATTACTTCTGGTTTAATTTCGTGTTTAGTTGCTTATATAAAAGTAATAAATTGTACTCTAAGGAGGATCCTAACATTTCCATAGTTATCCATATTCATTAAAATGGCACTGATCTCCTCTCTCCATATCCTTGTATCAGGATAATTGAAAAGAAACAAGTTGAAATCTAAAAATTCTAGAAACTAAAAATATTTAGAATGATTTAACTACAAATTTCTAGAAGCAAAAACAATCTAAATGATAAATTAAATTCCAATATTATTTTTTTTGCCATGGTACTACCATTAGTTTTGTGAGGCACTCCACATTATTTAGAAAAACACATCATCAATGTATTCAATGCTATAATAGTTAGTTAACATAAACTTGCACCCTATCATAAAATTGGAAGTATAAAATTTGAATAATATCAATTCAACAAAAAATAAATCTTTATGGGATTTCATAATAAGGATATTGTACACCTTATTTGTCTCTCAAATTACTTTTATCCATATTTATTTACAATAAATGGTGTCATATTTATAGACAAGAAAGTTCTAATGGTCAATTGGTTGAAAGATTAATATGTTTGTTTGTTTGGTCTTTCTCGTTTCTCCATTATAGCTTCATAATCCTCTAATATATGAGTAAGTTTTCTTGCTCATCCTTCCTATCTTCATTTATAACTTCATAATCCCTCAAAAAATCACATTCAAATATTTTTAAATACATACCTTACTACTCCACTAGAATATGCCTCTTCAGTGCATCTTGAAATTACTTCTATAACTATGAAATCCTGATTCATATCCTTTCATCATTATTTAAAAAAAAATCTTTATCTTGTAGATAGATTTATTTTATTTTATTTTTTAATTAATAAAACAAACTTGTAATTTTTTAAAAACTAAAATAAATCAACATATTTTTTGTTTATAAATTATATACTATAATTTTTTAATTATAATAAGAAAACAAGATTTTTTTGATAAAATTAGGTGACATTTAAGGCCGTTAACCCTCTAACCTCAATAAGGCATTTACATGACATTTCTTAAGATTTTTTTATTGGCTCTCTATATTTAAACTTTTCAAGTCCACATGTTTTAAGTTTTACAACTTTTTGGGATAAAAGCTCAATTACATTATAAAAAAAAGTAAAATATGTTTCATTTATATTCAAAATATATGGCATTGAATCTGTTTAAACATTGTTGGATTGTATAAGACATTGATTATCTATCAGTAATGATTTTGAAGAAAACTAATTTTTTTTTTGTTTTGTTATTAATATCTTTCATTTTTTGAAGTTTTTAAAACCTATTATTGTGTATGGTAGTATATCTTTGATTTGGTTCTACTTTCATCATTTGTGGACATTAATATAATTTTATTTCATCCTTTATTCAAAATTTAAAGTATAATCCCTGATAATTTCTAATAATGTATTGGAGGTGGAAATATCAATTTGTTAGTATCTTGATAAAATATAAATGCCTAATTTTTATTTGATGTATGTGTATATATCTAATGCAGAAAGAAGTTGTTAGCTATTGTATGGACTAAAATCTAGTTTATAAACTCCCACATAGGGAGTATAGAGTTTTTACAAGATTTGATGGATTCAGTGGACTCCAATGGTGATAAATTGAGTGAAGAGGAAGTCTTGGATACTATAACCTCATTACTTTTAGGAGGATATGAATCCACAACTAGTTTAATGACATGGGATCTCTATACTTATCTAAATACCCAAAAGTGCTTAGTAAAATAAAGGTAAAGTATTCATATTTATATATAATTTCCTTCATTGTCTTTCCTTTTTCCCTCTGAGCACCTATATTTTAGTTCCTATGATGTTGGATGATAATTAATAGGATTGGCTATGATTATGACAAATTCTAGTTTAGAGAACTATCAATGGCCATATTTTCAAGCAATTTATAAATTTATTCTTTGTGGATCATTCCATGAGTTAATAAAAAAAAAAATTTGAGCATTTTTTCTATTTAATGTCTAAGAGTGCAAAATTAACAATGAAAAAGAGCTAACCTCATTGGCTTTGAAAAAAACTACCTATTTTATTTTCATTATTTTCAATCAAATATGTACTTATAAAACATAATTCAATAATACAATAGTACAAACAATTATAGTTTGAAATTTGCACATAAAGGGCTTGGCACACTAATGAGGTACAAGTAGTTTGTAATCGTCAACCCAAGTTTAATTCTCATGGTACATCTATGGGTGTGAAATTATT
>JARHVA010003891.1:332500-492500 GCA_037957365.1 Torreya grandis | reverse complement strand
TAAACTTTTGTGAAGGGTAATGAGTTTGTTAGAATTTTATAATGTTAACATTATTAATTTTTTATTTGTAATAATGTGAGAATTACTCACATAAATAGTAAATGTAAATATTGGTAGAGTTTTTGAATAAACAACTCAAATAAAAATATTTGTTGTGTGAGTTGCAATAACTCACGTAGAATAGTGTAGAGTTGTTGTAAGAGTTATTTATGGAGATTACTCTCCTTGGATATAGGAGTAAGCTCTCATATATATATATATATATATATATATATATATATATATATATATATATATATATATATATATATATATATATATATTCTTTTCTATTGAATACACGAATGAAGGATTAGTATTGAATACTCTATTGATCAAAAATTGAGTTTTGATCATGGTTTCAAGTTTGAGATTCAGTGGTGGCACACTGTAGAGCTCGTCGAGTATTTTTGATGCTTTTCATGGTTTGCAAAACAGACACCGTATTCAAAAGTTATAGGCCACTAAATTTTTGGTTTGACAGGTAAAAATTCGGTGTCGTAAGATGACATGGTGCAATGAGGGCATGCCAAGTGGACCAATTAGGTGGAAACAAGTGGAAGTCAATAGGTGTTCATAGAAACTTTTGGTTATACCACTTGGGAGAATCTTGAGAATGGTTCATGAATGCATGCCACATGGCACGTGAGAAGAGGACAAGGCTAGCATTTACCAATGTGCATGAACACTTAGTGCCAAGTATCCCACAAAAGGGGGACATTGACACTTTCCAAGGAGGCACCAAGATTTTTAAATGCATGCAAGCCATTTATTCCCAACCATGTGGGACAAAATATAAAGTCTAAGCACCCAAGGAGGAGTCAAAGCATGCCAAACAAGGAGGAGTAAACTCAAACTTAGTCAAAGTGCATAGAAAGGAGGGCAGCTAGTTTTGAACACTTGACCTACCACCTAAAAGATTAATGCATTGACCAATTCAGACATGGAGGTTGAAGTGTTATAAAAGGGAGTACTTTCTACTTGAATAGACACAGGAAGCCAAATGTGTATTGGAGATTATAGACCCAATTATAGTATTTGGTCATTTTGGAGCCCTTAGACGCCGAATCAAAGCTCAGAGTAAACTACAAAGTTGTTTAGAATTTCGATACGCTATATGTATTATATTAATTTTCCCATTTTGGAGAATTGGTGATGCCATTTGAGCTATATAAGTTACCAATTTTGATTTGGAGAAGCCTCTGCATGTGATTCAGGAAGGTGAAGGACGTGTTGAGTCAGCCAAGGTCTTTCAAAGGTCTGAAACACTATTTTTAGTAGAGATAAATGATCTATTATTTATTTTAAGTATGTTTTAACTTTAAAATTTGAGAAACATAAATGGATTGGTTTGATATGAACTTGGGGGCGTAGGAATTCTAAACCCCATAAATAATTTATGTGTTTTGATATTTGGATTCATTTTTGCATTTCAATTTTAGTTATTATTCAAATTATAAATTCAAAATTTTAATCAGAATTTAAAATTTAATGAATTGATCATTTACGAGAAATTGGAAACAATCAAGAGTTTGAAAAATTTGACAGTTTCAATGGATATTTGATGTGATCTATCAAATCACTTTACTTTAGTTTTGAAACATGATATTTGGATCAGATTTTAATCAGATTTAATCATTCCAACATCTTATATGTTGAGAAATTTAGAATCCATAATTTTAAAATTGCACTTAGAGTTAATCAATGGAGTTTACGGATCAAGTTGGTATCAGAGCGGTTAGAATGTAGGGATTGCTTTTAGTTGTGTATTGACATTTGATTCTAGAATAGTTGGATTATTGGTTTGTAGATTGATTATATTGTAGTGTGTAGTGTGGAATTAGTTGTTTGTAGGAAACCATGGGCAAGCTGTCATAGATTGAGGTCATCAAAGATGAAAATGCAATCTTGAGATGCCAAAAATTTGCACTTGAATTACAAGTGGCAAAGTTAAAATCAGAGCTTGATTCCAAGGATGAGCTCTTGATTAGATTGTAATGTGGTGAGTGTGAAAAGGTAAAGCCTTCAAATTTAGATGCAGAGACTATGACTGAGTGCATTATAAGTTTTTCTCCACAGGAATCTTCATCTTCTTCTACCATTTCAAATTCAGATTCTAGTAATATTATTTTTGGTGATTTTGAAAGATACACTAAGGGCATAGGATCTAAATTGTTGTTTAAAATGGGTTATAATGGAGGAGGACTTGGTAGAGATATCCAAGGTATAACTAACCCAATTTAGGTTGAGCATAGACCTCTTCATGCAAGTTTTGGTTATACTAGTGTGCAGGTGGATGATGGAGAAGTTTCTTCCATGGCTAAAGGAAGATGAGCTTCCAATAGCAAAGGTTCTAGGCCACTAGTTCAAAGGTGTAAGGGCAAAAGAGGTATTGAGATTCCACCTCCTAATTCTTACACTAAATATTTTGATCTAATTGATATATTTAAGAAGTTCAGATATAATGTATAGAAGATAATGCAATCATTTTCATGCACTTTTTGTGGGATGAATAACCATAGTGCTAAGACTCTTTGGAAACAAAAAGCTTTGTTTAAGTATATTGCATGTTTGAAAGACCATTCTCATGATAAGATGGGAATTGGAAAAAGGGGACCCTCACCTAAGAAGGATGTTTGTACTCATTGTAAAGTGAGTGGACATAGGATTGATAGATGTTTTAAACTTCATGCATCTTCACATTCAAGTAATGTTAGAACTAAGATGATTTACAAACCTCTCACTAAGGTAAATAAAGCTAATTAAATCCATAATGTAGTTGACAATACAACCTAGGATAAGGTAAAACCTACAAGTGAAAATCCATTTAAGAGGTTAAGTCAACAATATGCAATTGATAATGAATCCACAGAGACAATCAATTTCACTAGGAAGAAAGAATTCGTTAAGTGGATTATCACTACATTATTTTTGCAAAGCATGGTTAATAATTCACCTAAGGGAATGAATAAGCTTTGATAGATGTAGAATAGAGTTGGTGGGAACACTTCAAGATAGGTTTTTTCATATGAAGTTTTTCAATTCTCAGTTTTTGATAACTCTAAGTTTTTGATCTCTAGAATATACTGTATGGGTAGTCTAATAATGGATAAGACATTAACTCATTTAAAATAGTTGGGGATATAACAGAGTGATGTTGTGAGTTTTTTCCTTACAACATTTGATAGTTAGACTGATATTTTGAATGTATCTATTTTTGGCACCTGGATGAATAGATGCATTGTAAGACTCTATGGGCATGTTTAGATGTTAGGCAGCATACACTTTTGTTTGTTTGCATTTTCTTAGCATATAAGTCCCATACTAGGGCATTGTATTGCAACATGTCCACAACATTTATTGTATGTTTTCAGCATTATAAACTTGTCTTGTAGTTACATTGGGAGTTGTTTTAGTTTTTTGGCAATTCACTGCTTTATATGATGTGACATGGGTAGACAGTTTTGGTATTTTGTAATCACTTTGGTAGTTGCAGATTCACTTACTCATGCCTTTGGATTAGGAATTTTTGTAGTTTGATTGTGAATCATTATTATGTAATTATTTATACCTCTTACTATGATTGGGTTCTATTTTCATGGATGCAGTACACTAGTTTGTAATTTCAGGGGATATTGGACTTTTGGAGACCAAAAGCCCTCCATTAGGGAGGTGTGATCAGAAATTGAGTTCTTATAATGGTTTCAAGTATGAGTTTTAGTGGTGGCACAATTTATAGATCATCGAGAGATTTTTGATGCTTTTTGCGGTTTTCAAAATGGACACTGTATGCAAAAGGTATAGGCTACTAAAGTTTTGGTTCGAAAGGTAAAAATTTGGTGTCATAAGATGACATGGTGTAATGAGGGCATGCCAAGTAGACCAATTACGTGGAAACAAGTGGCAGTCAATAGGTGTTCATATAAAATTTTGGTTACGCCACATGGGAGAATCTCGAGAATGGGTAACGAATGCATGCCATGTGGCACATGAAAAGAGGACAAAGCTAGCATTTACCAATGTGCATGAACACTTAGCACCAAGTCTCCCAAAAAATGGGGACATTTCCAAGGAGGCACCAATATTTTTAAATGCATGTAATCCATTTTTTCCCAGCCATGTGGGACAAAAGATAAAGTCTGAGCACCCAAGGAGGAGTCAAAGCGCACCAAACAAGGAGGAGTAAATTCAAACTCAATCAAAGTGCCTAGAAAAGAGGGTGGCTAGTTTTGAACACTTGACCTACCACCTAAAAGGTTAATGCCTTGACCAATTCAGCCATGGAGGTTTAAGCGTTATAAAAGGGACTAATTTCTACTTGAATAGACACAGGAAGCTGACTGTGTATTGGAGATTATAGACCTAATTACAATATTTGGTCATTTTGGAGCCCTTAAAGGCTGAATTAGAGCTTAGAGTAAACTAAAAAGTTTCTTATTATTTTGATATTATCTATGTAGTATATTCATTTTACCATTTTTGAGAATTAGTGATGCCATTTTGAGCTATATAAGTTACCAATTTCGATTTGGAGAAGCCTCTACTTGTGATTTAGGAAGGTGAAGGATGTGCTGAGTTAGCCAAGGTCTTTCAAAGGTTTGAAACACTATTTTTTGTAGAGAGAAATGATATATTTTTTATTGTAATTATATTTTAACTTGAAAATTTGAGTAACATTAATGGATCGATTCGATACAGACCCAGGGATGTAGGAATTCTGAACCCCGTAAACAATTTCTGTGTTTTGATCTTTGGATTCATTTTTGCATTTCAATTTTAGTTATTATTCAGATTATAAATTCAAATATTTAATTAGAATGCAAAATTTAATGAATTGATCATTTACGAGAAATTGGATAAAATTGAGAGTTTGAAAAATCTGATAGTTTCAATGGATATTTGATGTGATCTATCAAATCACTTTATTTCAGTTTTGAAACATGATATTTGGATAATATTTTAATCAGATTTAATCATTCCAACATTTATATGTTGAGAAATTCAAAATCCATACTTTTAAAATTTCACTTAGAGTTTATCAATGGAGTTTACGGATCATCTATGTGGTTAGCTTCTCAATTATTTATCTGTGGTATTAGAGCAAGAAAATATTGTGGGAACATGAGAGCCAATTTGAGGTTGTTTACATTATCATTAATTCCAAAGTGAGATATTTTTTTAGAATTAAAATAATGCATGAAACACTTGAGGATTAAAGGGTGACAAGGAGCTTCATAATCTAAGAAGAGTGTTTTGAATAAAGTAATAGCTATTTAACTATCTAGGCACACAAAGTATTCAACTTTGAAATGGCATCTTATGCTTGATACATTTCCATAAAGTTTAGAAATATATGGTCTATGCTTGACAACGGATTTGAGACACGTTTTTATGATCAATATTATATTAGGTAGTGAAGATATACCAAGTAATAACATAGATGGTGGGAGTAGTAGCACACATTTATCATTATCATCCTTTGTAACCAGCACCAACAATTATAAACCTTTTTGAATCTGCATTCATGATTTGTGTCCCTGTTATCACTATCAAATTTGTTCCCAACAAATTTTACAGTTCCCTTCATCAGATCTACCTTTATGCGAGGCCAGTCTAACTCATCATCATCCCACACTTTCAAGTTTATAAATCTGTTCATCTTGATTGTCAATTTTTGACAAGAAGACCAATCTTGTGTAGAAATGTACATGTCATATATACCTTAGTTACCAATTTTATTACATATATGCTTCTATATTTATTTATCTTTGTGCATATTTGATAACCCTGTCTACCAATACAACTACCAAGATAGTGATGTGATATTAGACATTAGATATTAAGTTAAGTTTTATTATATAGTTCTTAGGTTTAGCTTGTTAATAGTTTGATTAGTAGTGTGTAGTCAATAATAGATATAGTCTATTTATTCTATATTATATAGGTCTATACATTAAAATAGTCTTTAATTTAGAGTTTGAGGTTTTGAATTTAGGTTCATAATTCATAGCTTATGATTAGAGTTGTAGTAATTGTAGTTAATGTCTATTATAACACAAATTTATCTGTTAATAATCAAAAATTGAATTCAAAATTACCAAAACAAAATGATTTGAGTATTAAAATTAAGGTTCATTTTGATGTTAATATTTTTTTTTTAATTTGTCAAAATAAAAAATCTTTTTTTGTATAGACACACTATCAGGTGAACCTAATGTCCTAAATGAAAAGCATCAGTTATGTGTGTGGGGGAGTCTTGTCATAAAAAATGACATGTAAAGGTTGATATTCATCAACACATTTTCTAAGTAAGAAACTTCACATAATAGAGGTTGAAGAGAATAGAAGAAGGAGGATTCTTGAGTGTCTCCTCAATCACAAATGATGGGGTCCATATGCTCTAGTGGCATATTTATTTTAGTTGTGTGTTTGATTCTAGTTGTATGTGAATAAGAACATATGTTATATTTATGTTCATATCTGTAACAAATGAGCTTAACATTCTTTTATATTTTCTCTGAATGTGTAATAGTGAAGAGAGCTGATAAAAATAATATACATCATGATGTGGTTAGTGGTAAGCCACTTGTAAAACCATATTTGTGTGGTTCTTAATAAACTACTTAAAAACCATCCCTTTTTGGTTGTTGGTAAGAAATATTCAAAACCATAATTAAGGTTTGTGGATATAAGAAAATCACCAAATCATGAGCATAGGTGCAGATATGGGATTCATGTTTTTCCTATGTTCATAATAAGGGGGTGTATGCTAGGAATTAATAATGATCACAAGAGGGTGAATGTTAGAATTTTATAGAATTAACATTATTGATTGTGTGTTTGTAATAATGTGAGAATTACTCATGTAAATATTGTTAGAGTTGTTTAATAAATAGCTCATATAACAATATTAGTTGTGCGAGTTACAATAACTCATGTAGAATAGTGTAGAGTTGTTGTAGGAGTTATTTATGGAGTTGCACTCTCCTTGGATATAGGAGTAGGATCTCCTATATGTATGTATTTATGCTTATCTATTGAATATATGAATAAATGATTATTATTAAAAAATCTCTGTGTTTGGCTTCTCAATTGTTCATCAGAGTCTCAAAATATTAAAAATGAAAATGTATAAAAGTTTTATCAAGACGCTTCTTTAGACAATAAAGTTAGGGATAAAGTTTAAGATATTTCAAAAATTGAGAAATATTTCCTACCTTAATGTGGAAATATTAATGTCTTAAATAAGTAACATGCCAAAATTTGCCTCATACAATACTTGAATTTTGTATCCTTCCATTTATACCTAAGATTCTATTTCTAGTGTTGTTTTCATTCGTACCTATTGTAGTATAGATATTATTAAACCTTGCCATGTTATGGTACTAATGGTTTCACTTGGGAAAATGACTCATATTTGTTCATCCATTCAATTTTTTAAAAATGTATATGATTTTAACAAATTATAAAGTTTTTTATATAAATATTAGAATATTATCAAGGGTGTTATTTGAGAATATTCTTATGTTAACATCACAATAATTAATTACTATGATAACTCATATCATTATTAAATATTATATTTATTTTTTGTTATAACTATTTATGTCATTAATTATTTTTTATTGTGAATAATATTTAATTCAATACATTCCAACCAAAGTTTGGAAAAATTTGAAGCACGGGGGTCTTATAGAGTTCATGGAATGAGTCACAGAGCACAATGTAGAGGTTGCCCATGACTTCACTGAAGCTTGGAAGAAGAAAAAAGTGACCATTTGTGGCATCAAAATTAATGTGACTGAGGAATTCATTAGTGAAGTGACTGGTATGTCATGTGAAAGCACCAAGGCGTTCAAGGACCAATTGAAAAACAAGAGTTGCTACAAAACTTTTTTAGGACTAATGATTTCATGCAAATGGATAAAAAAGGTTATCCATGGACTGATCTATTATGCTACTGGCCCAATATTTGTCTTCAAGTCATGCGTTACATGATGCTTGAAGGTAAATACACTTATATTTTCCCACCATTTTTTGCTCCTAAATCATTTCATTGGATACAAAATTAGTCTACCTTACTTTTTATTTATGTCCCTCAAAATCACTATCTTACTACATCAAGTGAATGACTCTAATCCCATCCTTTACCTGGGTTTGATTCTCCTTATTTTAAGCATGGTCAATCCCTTCATGATTAAGAGGTTCCCCTATGGAATCCTACTCTAGGGAGGACTCCCTAATGGAGGATCCCATTATGGGATCCCAACAGAATTATACCCACTTCCCTCAAGACAGCCTATCCAAGTCCCCCTCTAATGACCTCCCACTTAAGTTGTTTATTCCCAAGCCTAAGCTTATTTCTCTCAATGTGAGTACCCCAATGGAGACCACCCAAAAAGGGAAGGCCATTCTAATTGATGAAATGGAAAGGAACAAATCATAGCTAGAGATCTTTAACATCAAGGTTCAATAAGCAGGGATGACCCTTGCTAAACTCATTCAAGATTGGACCTCTTTGCACAGACAATCTGAATCCTTAGTTTAAGCCTATAGCTAGTCTATTCAAACCAACCTATCCCTTGCCATTTAGTCACCATAATTATTAATATCCCCTTCTTTAGGTTCCCCCAAAATAGTCTTCCCTATAGCTTAAAGGATAAAAGCATTCCTGCATACTCTTCCTCGATGAAGCTGCTAAAGGCCTTAGGAACCACACTCGAGCAAAGGTTTCCAAGGTAAAATAGATCATCCTAGTGAATATTCTTGAAGATGCTAGAGACCCTCGAAAGGGGCTTTCCTCCTAGATTTCTTTTTGGTTTCCTTTTTTTCTGGCTTTTAGTTTAATATTGTAGTTTTTTATTGATTTTGTTTCTTGACCTTGTTTTGGCCTGTTTCAACTTATGTATTGCACTTTTGGTGGTTCTAGGGTCCCTATAAAACCTAGATTTTATGTTATCAAATAAAAAATACATTCCAACTAAAAAAATTTAAAAATTGTAAAATATTAGTTAATTTTTGAGCATATCAAATATTATTAGAAATGTTACTTAAGCAATATCTTATTATAAATGCTACTTGTTTTCATAAATAAATTATTTATTAAAGCATATTTTGTAAATTATGAAGGTATTTTTTATTTTTATTTTCAACTATACAATTAATACTAAAAAGTGCATAATTTTTAAATTATTTTGTAAAATCTTTCATCTTCTTTATGAATCTTATTAATCATAACAATTTATATCTCTATAAAATTTTTTTTCTCATTTCAAAGTAAGATCATTAATTTGAATAGTTAAATTCTCTATAATATATTAAAAATAATTTATTAATTTAAATTTTAAATTTAAATAATTATATGATAATAAAATGAATTATTAAGTCATGTTATAAAATACTACTGATAACAATATTATAAATTTTATTAATTAAATTCTCTAAAATATGAATATATTCATATATTAATTTTCATATGATAACGTAATATCAATATAACACTAATTTTATGTTCAATTATGAATAAATACTACCAATGTTGGGTACATTTATTGATAATGAATAGATATTATTAATGTCTTTCAACTTAATCACATGGTTTGGTAATAAAACTACCACTATTAAGTACATGTCCACAAACATGATTTAATTAATTCATTTATATGCAATTTGATATAAAATATTTAGCGACAAGACTAACCACATTACTATTATTATTCTTATGGACAAATTCTCAACCATAAATAATTTTCAATTCAAAGATAGGGATTAGCCACTATACGACCCTTGTTGTAATCATATTTCCACATTACTATGCATTGAATATTGTGCAATGTAAATATTTTAAAATTTTAACATTGGTATTTTAAAACACATTATATTTTTTTAAAAAAAATTAAAAAGTTTATTTGCATACTATTTTATTGGTTAAAGAATATTGACAAGACAAGTTTTGTGAAGAAATTCAAACATTTAATATTAAAAAATTAGGAAAAAATAAATGTCTTGTCAAAAACAAAAGTAAAAAAGCTAAATGTCTTGTCAAAAAATAAGAAGCTTAGCCAATATTTTCCCCTTAAAAATAAAAAAATTGGGCCCAAGTTCATGTGTCTTTTGTTAAAAACAAAATTAAAAAAGTTAAATGTCTTGTTAAAAAGTAAGAAGCTTAGCCGACATTTTCCCATTAAAAATAAAAAAATTGGGCCCAAATTCATGTGTCTTTCTAAAAGTTTAGACCTAAGTTTTGTATAACTTTTCTATTTTGACAATTGTAAAGTCACAATTTTTTTATTGAAATTTTAACATATCTAAATTTAGTGTTTAAAATATAAAATTACTATTCATATAAATACTTAAAACTCAAAAAGTAAATCCTATTTATAATAATAAGACCACCCACTAAAAGTGACACTTATACCTAGTCACTTGTTCAAGATTTTAGTTGGGACAATTGGACCCTTCTCCATGAGAAGGCCATAAGCCCTCTCCACATGAAGGACCTTCAAAAGTACATGTATTGTTAACTAACAACTAATTTAATATATATCACTTATGCATGAGAGATTTTTAAATTTTAAATATATCCTCTTTTCCTCTTTAATGTGTTACTCAATGTGTTAAGAATGACACTCTAAATAATCAACTTTAAAATATTACCTTGAAAATGTGTGTAGTGGCCTAACTTGAATGCATTATTTAGTAAAAAATATGTGTAACGGCCCAAATTGAATGCATAATTAGTTTATTGGATTCAATTTCATTTTTAAAATTTTCACACATTTAATTTTAAGCACGTGGACCCCTCATCATTGCTTCCACCAAATTATTCATATGGTCAAAATACTATAATTAAAATTACAGTCCTCACAAAATTTAAATATTCCTTTTTGTAGTTGGGGCTAAAATTGCATCGCAACACTTGTTCTTATTGGTTCCAATACTCATCATAGTTTTTCATATGTTTTAGTTTTTCTTTCTCAATGTGATTTTTATATTCTTTATCAACATGGTTATGGTCCTAATAGCCCTCCTATTTCTCATCCACCTATTGTTTACAATATTTCTCTATTTTATTTAAATATTGATAACCCTTTAACATGTTAAAAATGTTTTATTCCAACCCACTCACTACTTCTTCTCCAATATGTTAAATTATTATTATGATGTATATCTTATATGATATTTAGAATAAAAGTAAAATATTTTTAAAGGTCTCATAAATAAAATACTAACGTTATTTTTAATGATATTTTTTTAAAACCATTTTTTTGAGTTACTTTCATATCTTTTTCTAATTGGTTTTTTATCCCAAAAAATTTAGATATTTAATAGAAAATAAGATTGATCACATCTTATTCGAGACATTATGGTTCTTTCTTAAATTTCACTCCTATTAACAAAACTTTGACTAAACTATTTTCAAAGACTTTGAAAGATTATTTCTTTAATTGGTTTGATACTTCATCAATTAGTGTTTTATTAGAATTTATAATTAATTTGTGTATTAACTCTAATTAAGATAAAATGAATTGAAACTATTATAATGAATGTAAAGTATTGAAATAGATGAAACATAAATGATTTCAAGGAATGCTAAATTCAAACAACACAAGAAGACTTAGTTGTTTTCTTCCTATATGTTGACTATGTGTGGATGAAAGATGACTGAAATAATCAAGTCAAATTGATCATGCATTTGTAAGTTGAATTATAGCTATAACTGCTCATGGTCAGAACCGACTAAAATATGATAGAGTCGACTGCCATCCTTTGTGGATTAATATTTTTCTCTATGAAAAATATATATTTAGGGCACAATTATTTGGGTCTACTTGATATATCCCTATGTGCAAAAAATTGGCTTTAGGATGAACACAATTGACTTGAAAATGAATTATTCAAAATTAAAACCCTAATAAGGATATCAATATATGAAAACCTAAAAAAATAAATGGGTGAGTGTAATGGGCTAAGATAACCTCAATCACCCAATGATGATTTATTATTTAATACATATCCAATACTTCAAAGAGGGAAATCAAGCCCGTGTAGTTATCTCACTTAGAGTGCTTACTGAAATTATGTTAATTTTAACACATGTATTCATTTAGAGATGGATTTAATACATGATAATATTTTTATTTAATTTAATAAAAAAGGCTCTTGACTTAGCTAAGATTTACTTCAAATTATTGGAATCAAATTTGGAAATAATATGGATGTTTTTCTCGGTGTGGAATAGTATAAGTGTGCCTCAATAATGAAATATCTAAGTAATAGAATAGATAACTTAGATGTGCCTTTATCAATCCAAAATGGGAAAACCTTAGGTTACATATCATAAAAATATGAACAAATTGTAAGGGAGGGTCTAAATTCAAAAAATAGTAATTACTGAGGTGGGGGATAGGATCAACCCATAATGATCAAGATTGACTACCATTATTGACCCATATTGGTTAGTTCTATACTAAAGGGTAATATTTAAAACTTAAGATTTGGGGTGTATATGTAGATGATTAGGGATGTTTTTAGTGATTAAGAACATTTATGTAGGTGTAAGATATCAACTTAGAAAGGGGTGGATTTATATACAATTTTAAGATAGAATAAGGTGGAAAAGTAGGTCCAAATTAAGTGCTCAAGTCAATTAAATTAAAAATGGGCCAAAACTAACATTATCAAGCATTCATGACCAAATTTGAGTGACTACAATTGATTTACTTGTGTATCTTTACTAAATTAGTGAATTTTTGAATCTATATTTGCAGAGTCCTAGAAACTTTGATCAAAAGGGAATGTTGGTTGTAGACAAAATCAATGAAAAATAGATAATATATTAACTATTAAAGTTATAATCAAAGTAGAAAGAGAAAACAAGTGTAAACTTTAATATTATTTGTTGATTTTCATTGGGTGTTTTACACTTTCAAAGAAAAATTTTAATCTATTTGCTTCACAATCTAAATATTACAAAACCTTTTATTAATATTTTCATGAAATTTAATGAGAATGTGGTTGGTAGATCTAACTAATTTATAGTATATTCAATAGCATCATTGGTGTTAAACAAGGTTATCTAATCTCTCCAACTTTAATTGGTCTTTACGTAAATAAATTAAAAGATAACATTTCAATTTTGAGGAAAATAGTTGAAAGATAAATTCTTCAAGCACTACAACATTTTAAATATTTAAAGTCATATACTAGTCACCTTTAGGTCAACTTAGTGCCACATGTTTTTTTTTCCAAATGTTGAACTTTATAGTCATATTTAAATTCATATTATGGAAGTGACATTGGGGGTAATGTTAGGTCATCACTAATAGGTGACATTAGGAAGTAACTTTAGAGCGTGACCTCTATGGGTATTAATGAGATTACCCTCAACCTCATGGATATCTCTAGATTAATCTGCATGTCATCATTTTCTATTACCATCATTTTAATATCAAACAACTCCACTACCTATGTTATATAAACATCTTTATTTATTTTTATTCCTTCAATATTTCCTCATAGAGTTCATCCATATCCTTTTAGAACGCTTCCTCTTCCAACTTATATTCACCTTCTTCATCACCTATCTCATCCTCTTATACACTTTTTATTGGGATAATAATGCCATTTTATATTCATTATTTTCTTAACCAAATCTTATGTGTGTTGCTTCCTTATATGCAAAACCTTGTGTGTCTTCCACTTCACCTTATAGAAACACATCCACCATCTCTACTTCATTTCTTATCTGCATTTCACGTGGGTGACACTCTTCATCCTTCCCTATCTAAAGGCTCTTTGGATTAACCCACAAATTTTTAACTTTTCCATTAACAACTTCATCAATCATTATTTCCTCCTCATCACAATGATTCACATATTCACTCCACACTCTTTATTGACTATTGTATATTATTAATTACCTATAAAAATTATGTGTTAATAAAATTAAATGTTCAATATAACTCATTTTTTCTTCATCTAAAAGATGGTATTACACTCCTCTTTTGTTGAACAAGAGACATTGATGATCCAATATCTCAATTGCCACATATACTCTTGCTAAACTTTCCCCATCTAACTCCAATGAATGATCTTATTCATCTTCACTTAACACTCTATCTAAATTTGCATGATGTGCATTCACATGCACTTCCTTCAACACCACCTTCATCCCTTCTAAAATATATTCCATTGCTACTCCTTCCACTAATACTTCTTCAATATACTTAAATGTTTCCCTATTCCAAGGAACCTACCTCCTATTCATTCATGCAACACATAGTTTTAATGATGCTCTCATACTTATTTCCTTATCCTCCACTAATTCAATAGAAAAATAACTTTCCTTGTTATCTATCATGACATACACAACCTATAACATGAATGGTAAATATCCACCCATTGTATTTACCTCATCTTCCACATGGGATTGACTTAACATTTTAATGAGTAACTAGGTAATAATTATAATGTGTATGTTGCACACTTCTATGTTTTGAACTTCACTTAGAAATTAAAAAAAAAAATCTTAAATTAACCAAGAAAATATTTCTTGAATCCTTGTGTCTAGTGATTTTAAAAAACATATTACATTTGTGGATAGATATGAATTTAATTTTTCCCATTAGGGTTTGAATGAGTAGTAATTTATTAAGTTTGGTCTCAATAATTTTCAAGTTTAATAGAGCATTTAAATCTTGTATTTAGTTTCTATTTTGGAAAAATGAATAATAATTTTTTAGGGTTTTGGACATGTGTTATTCATGTAATATGTTATTAAAAATCTTAGATAATTAAAAATTAACTTGAAAAATAGGGTCACTCATAGAGCATGTAATGAATATGAATGCAGTTCCTATCCTTCATATCATAACTAACAAGCATGCTCTTTGTAAAATAATAAAATAACAATGATATGATGAAATAAGAGAATCAAACAACATAATCAAGAATTAAATTATTTGTTAAAACATTTGTTCTCCTACTTCATATATAAACTACCTCAAACTCTCAATTATATGCATTTTATCTTTTTATTAAAATCTATAAAGTTTCAATTATTATAAATTTATAATAGAAAAATAAATAATATAAAAAATTTAAAAATGAGTTGAATTAATTTTAGAAATAATATAAAGTGTGATATTATTTTATTACAATGATACAATCTTGTCTACTAATATTTACAACTCACAACTCACAAATATTTACTAATTCAAAAATTAATTGGTAAAAGGTAAGAAAATTATATTATATAACATAATTAAGTTATTTTAAAATCTTACAATAAATTTACAAAATAAAAAAATTTCCCTTATCATATACATAATATAATAATAAAAAATAAGTAAAATAAATTAATAAATTATTATTATAAATTTAATTATAAACTCCTATGAAATATAGTAATAAATTAAAATTCAATCCAATTTGACAATTTATATGATGCCTCCCTAGTACAAGTGCAAGTTTATCTGTTGGATTTTTTTAAAGTTATAATATTGATTATAATTTTTAAAAAGTGGTCTCACCTAGAATGAGGATTAGGTTGGATGTTCTAATTTTATCGGTTAACTTAGATGGACAAATAAACACAATTAAACTTTCTAGTTAAGGATAAAAATTTTGAGCACAATATATAATATAATATATATATATATATATATATATATATATATATATAATCTTCAATATTTCATTCATTAAAAAGCCTCAATCTCCCATGGTAATGTTGAATGGCCATTATTAATTATCATAAATAATAATGTAATTGAGTTTTTATAAAAATTGATACATTTTGAGGGAAAAAGGCCCTCGTCCTAACAAGTGATACAAAAAACCAAGGCAATAGAAAATATTCTAAAGGCCAAGAATTCAAAAATAAGCAAAACCCAAGGATTGTCAACACACAAAATAGGGCTATAATACAGAGGAATGTAGTATAAAACTAGAAGAAAAGGCTACAAGAAGTCCAACATGGAATGCAATAGAAAAATCATAGCATCTCCCATAATGAGATACCTATGATTAGTGGACCATGCCACATGTCCAACGTCAACCTCTCCCACCACCCTTACATCAACTAACTAGAAGGCAAGTCCAAGAACCACCAATAATGGAGGCTACCTTGTAATTGGTAACCCATTAGGAAACATACCCAAAATGTAACAACACCAAGCTCTGAAGCACCTTCACCAAAGACCATCCTAGTTGCTTCCATGATGAATAAAAGGGAGTGAAGAAAGACCAAATCCCATCCCAGAATAAGAAGGGAAGAACTCAAAATATAATTTAAGAAAAAAATGGGAAAAACCCCAAAACTCCACTAAAAATCACCAGAATTATACAATAAACCCTATCCTAAAAAGTGTCCTAGAAAACACAACCCCAAAAAGTGGGAATTATATGTGATCTAATAAATCTAATCCATACCAAACATCATAAACATTATCAATGATGTATTCCTAAACTTGATCAATTCCTTTATTCACAATCTAATCCACTTGTTTATTTTATTCTCTATAACAACATTGAATAGAGAAATTATTCAATTCATCAATGAAAGGCCATGTCGAGAGTAAAATTTTATTCAAATGCCAAGATTTTGCCTTCTTATTTTTCACAACATCCACAATGACCTAAGAGTTGCCTTCAATAATCAGGTTCTCAATGACACACTCTCTAGATATTTTGAGACCGAAAAAAAAGTCTTGGGATTCATATTCATTTTTAGAGATGTCTTACAAGTTGATCAAAGTTGCATTGATTAAATCACCTAAATAATCACATAAGCAATAAGAAGAACTAGACACCCCAAGATTATCATGAGACACCTCATCAAATTTAAGTTTAAAGAAACAACTCAGAGGAGGATGCCATCATGACACATTCTAGGGATGGAACAATAGCCATGAATCTCTTAACCCATAAATGGGAGGAAAATGAATAAGCATCCATGAAGGTTTGACCCTCAAATCCTAGTAAGAAATATTGGTAGGATTTTTGGTGGTATGAGCTAAAATAACTTTTGAGATTGCACATTCAAATTTGGTGATGAAATTAGGAAGAACTATTGCCTTTTCATAGAATATTTTGTTATTTCATTCCTTCCAAATGTGACATATCAAGATGGTAGGGCTAACCCACCGAAGCACCTTTATCATATCATCATCCTTCCCTAGGTTCTAAGATTCAAAAACATTCCTTAGAGATTGAGGTTGGACCCAACTCCAATTTAATTTTGAGAATAGCCAATAATAACAAGACAAAACAAAGGGGAAATAGAGGAAAATATGGTGGACTGATCCTTCCTCAGACAAACACAAAACACACCTTGATGGGCCCATCCATCCCATCATTCACATGTGATCCAGAGTTAAAATCTTGTGTTGAATAGATAACCAAGAAAAAACACCTATTTTGGGAAGGATTTTTTGATTCCAAAAAATAAAATTAGATCTTGCACATCCATCTTTAGCTTCTAAAGTGATAACGTGACCAAGACTAACTTTATAAGATCTAGATTTGGCACCAGTACAAAATACTAAGTCCTCCTTGGAGTTGAGAATTTTTTTCTATTTTTGAAGAATATACTCAAGTAAGAGCCTTTGATCATTGGGAATCTACATACCCTCAAAGTTCTTCCATTTACCATGAATCATAAAACCATGTGCATTTTGATCAACATAATCACAAACTTTGTCTCCCCAAGCCCCTTTCAAGATTCTTTACACATCATCCAACCCATCCAATTCTCACAAAGAATGGTGACCATTTCAAGAATCCTCACAAAAATGAGCCTTTTTGCCATTATTGATCAACCAAGATATGTGGTTAGTGATTAACAATTAGAAATGTAACATGAAATTCTAAATATGATAGCCAAATAGAGGATTCTTGAAAAGAAGGATATCTAAGGGATATTTATAGCCTAGATATTTAAATTGAATAGTTTTGTTGTAAAGATAATTTAGGTCCTCATAGAATTTCCAAATCAGTTTGTCTCTTAATGACAAATTTTGAAGCTTGGTGTTCCTAATTCCATCACCCCCAAGATTATTTGGAAGGAAAATCTGATCCCAACTGGTTAAGTGAATTCTTTTTAGGGCTTGACTACCTTACCAAATAAAATTTTGCTAGTTTTTATTGATGTTGTTTGATAAATTTAGCTGGAGGCATGAGAATGAAAATAAAGTAGATGGGAAAAATACTCAACATAGATTTAAGAAGGCTAATCCACCTTTCAAATGACAAAAAAATTATTATACATGATAATAGTTTATCAAATTGAGGCTTTACCTTTACTAATGAAGAGAGGGACACCAAGGTATTTGGAAGGAAGCATACCAATCTTGAAATTCAGTAGCTAAGAGAGATGATTTTGGCCCTGAGAACTAACATCGATGAAAAATATTTTGGACTTGAGATCATTAGCCTACTAACCTGAGTCCAATGCATATTTGTCAAGAAGACATTTAAAACCAATAGCCTCTAGTCGAATGCCTTTCTAAAGAAGAAAGTGTCATTAGAGAATTTTTGATGAAAAATATTTTTAAGTCCTTTAGTGAATAATAGCCCTTCAATCTAGCCTCCACTCTTAGCATGAAGGATTACTCTGTGTAATTCTTCCACTATAAAGATAAAAATGTAAGGAGAGAGATGGTATTCTTGCATGATTCCCTTGGTTACCTCAAAAAACCTTGTAGGAGAGATGTTGACCATAACTGAAAAATTACGAGTAGAGATGAAACTAAAGATCCATTCACACCAATCCTTATCAAAACCAAACTGCTCAAGAACCTTGATTAGGAACTACCAGTTGACCTTTTCATAGGCATTAATTATATCTAGTTTGATTCTCATTCCTTTTTTTTTGTTGACATTTAAAGAGTGAAGGAGTTCATGAATGATGATGATTCCATCTTGTATATATCTACTAGGAATGAAACCTCCCTGTTCTGAAGAAATATGTGTGTGAATGAAAGACTTGAACTAAAAAGTAATGGCCTTGGAGATAATTTTCTAGATGGTATTTCAAAATGCTATAAGCGTAAAATCACTGAAGGAGTTTTGAATAAAACCTTTATGGATAAGATCAAGAAAGGTATAATTTAAATTTGAGATTACTCTCTTATTGGTTCTTGCAAATTCAATAACCTTGGTAACCTCATTCCTAATGATAGGATAGAAGAATTGATAGAAATTAGTAAGAAAACCATCTGGATCAGGTGATTTGTCCCTCTTCATTAAAAAAATAACATTTTGAATTTCCTCATTATAAAGGGAGTCATCAACATGTCATTTTCTAGTTGAGAAACTAGGTGAGGAATCGCATCAAGGAATTCCTCTTACACATGCTAGAAAGAAGATTCAGAACATGCCAAAAGATTGGAGAAATACTATTATGTTGTTGTTTTAATTCTTGGATTTGTCTTAAAAATAACACCATTCTCATTAGTGATGCTGATAATGTGATTACAACTTCTTCTAGATTTATAAGAGTGGTGTAAAAAAATTAGTGTATCAATCCCCTTCCCTTAACCAAATCTCTTGAGATTGCCACCGAAAATTCTCTTCCTTGATGTGAAGCTCTTCTAGATTCAAAATAAGAGAGTACTAAAGAAGGTAGTTCATAGTAGACATACCCACAACAAGGATGCGAGTGTTCAAGTCATATAGGTTTGCCTCAATCCTTCTTATTTTAGTAAAAATGTTCTTGAAATGACTTTGATTCTAGTGTTTGAGACAACCTTTAATAAAATATTTTTTTTTACAAAAATAAACATGCAATTACCTTTGGGAATAAGGAAGGAAGACCACAAAAAATTGAACATCTTAAAAATATTAGGATCATAAAGCTACATCAGTTCTAATTTGAATGGGTAGAATAAAGGGTTATGATCTTCTTCCATCACAAGATCCATAGGAGCATGATCAGATCTTGAAAGAGGAATAATGTGATTTTTAGATGTCCAATTGGAATTTAGCCAGTTACTATTGATTATAAACTTGTCCAAGCACTCAATAATGTTATTGAATCCTTTACACCTCTTGGTCTATGTATATAATCCATTCTTAGGAACAACATCCAAGAACCCAACAATATTCATAAAATTGGAAAAATTAAGATGTGATTGAAGTGGCCTCCCTAATCCACCTCTCTTATCTACATCATAAATAATGACATTAAAGTCCCCTTAAATATCAAACTTGGTGTTGGGGTGATTCAAGAAGATAGTTTGAATATTGTCCCAACATTTATGTTTTTTATTTGGACTGTTGGGGCCACACACATTGAGATAATTAAATTCATTATCAGATTAGAGGCCCTTCACCTTCCCCCATTTTTAGTTAGGGGATATGCCCTAGTGAGGATACTTCAATCTACTTGGTATTCCAAATAATTACCATGCCTCAAGAGGCACCAACATAGCCTTCAAACCATCCTTTCGAAGTAGGTTAATATTTAGGAAAAAAAATATTGCTTCCCCTTTGGAGAGCTTAGTTTCTTGGAATAAAATTCCATCTAGGTTGGAACTTGAGATTTGATGCTTGATTAAGCATGTTTTTAGGGTTATTTAAGCCCCTAACAATACAAGATAGCAAATTCATGTCTCTAGAGTGGGGAAATCTACCCTTGGCTTATTAGGAAAAAATGGTAATTGATTTATAATTTTCCAAAAGTCCATGTTTTTCTAACTTCTCCATATTAAATTTTCTACCTCTATGACTTTTTTTACTACAATTGGGTTCTAATAGATGGAACTCAAACTAGTTTATGGATAGAAATGCCTTTGATCCAAGATCCCATTTAGGATCACTTTCCTACTAGGAATATTCTAACTATTCTAAAATTGGTTCATTATCTAAATCTAAATCTTAATCTAGGTGATATCCCTCTCCTAAATATAGGGCTTCTCCTTCTAAGATAGCCTTATAAATTTTTAAGATGTCTGGGTTATTATCAATACTAGTTACATAATCTCTTCAAGACATTGAACCCTTTTTTCCATGTCATCATAAAGATCCTACTAGGGTTATGAGATTTTCTCCAAAAGTTTAGATGATTCTACCATGAGCTTCCTTGTGGCATCAACCAAAATTTAAATGGGAGAGTTCTGCTCTACCTCCAATATATTGTAATTTTGAAAGAGAGTTGATCTTGATCTAGGGGAAAGGTTGGATAATCCTTAAACCATTCCCCATTATTTATTTTAATAAAATATGCAAAAGGTTTTAAAGAATTGATCCTAAAAAAAAATTTAGCTCACAAATGTGGATGCCAGTTAAGTCAAGAAGACAACTAAGAATATAAGCTAACCTAAGACTTTTTTCCAGGGCATTTGCTCCTAAGGTGACCAATTTCATGGTAGCCATAACACCTAAAAGGAAGATTCTCTAGATCAATAGTCTAGAGCCACTCCCTCCCAAAATATTTAAGGATAGTGGATTTGATAATCTCTTGAGAAAGATATCGATTAACATAGATCTTTGCATATGCAACAAGCGTGCCTTCTAAAGTAACATAATCGATCAAGACAAATTATCCCAAGTAGTTTCTAATTGCTTTAAGACTTCCCCCCAATATTTGATGGGCAAAGCATACAAGTGTATCCAAATAGGTAATATGGGAAGGATTTTGCTATTTGGGTTAAAATTTAGACTCTAGTTCTAAACTAAAATACTTACCCCATTCATGAACCAAGGCTCGAAGGATAAAATGTTTGTATTATTAGAATCATCTTGACATAAAACTAATAAAAACCCATTTGGAAAAAACCTAAATCTAAGATATTTTCCCCAAGTATCTGCTACCCATTTCTAGACCATGTCAAACACTAGCCAATTTCCAACCACTTTGGTAACCAATCCAAACCTGACGAGTAGATATATACTTTCTTTAATAAGATAATTTTCTAAGAGAAGGTCTAGACATGGACCTAAAATTAGCCTTCCAAAACCCATTTAAGGGATAAAATCACTTACTAAAGGAGGGTTCGGTTAGGGATACATAGTCTATTGTATGGGACTGGGATGTATGGGGTCAACAGGGATAGCAAGAACCACTTCACTATCATCTCCATTGAAAAATTACTTTAGATGGTTCCAAAAAAATATCCATACCCTCATCAATCTTGCACCTTTCTATGTGTTTAGTTTTGCCTCCCTTCTTGCCTTTCTTTGATGCCTTTATTAGCTTCCCCTATTGTAAATCTTTTTTCCAAGGGTTCCCTCCATCTTGTCCTTCCTCCTCTATTCCATCATGTAAATTTAAATATTTTGATTGTTAAAATGTTCAACAATTGAGTTTTTAAATTAATAAAAATTATGTTATAAATTTTTGATGTAATTTCCCAATATTTTAATGGAATATTAGAATACATGCTAAAATATATTTTAAATTTAGAGATAAAAATTGGGTTCAACCATTAAATTATGAAGGAGTTCCTTTTATATGCCATAGATGTTTTCAAACCAGTCATCTAGTTAATGATCATTCCTCTCTCAAATACAAATAAAAAAATACTCGATAGAAGGATAATGGTCCTAAAAACATAACTATTCAAGTTTTATATGAAAGTGAAATATAAGTGAGGCTTCAAATCTGGTTTTGGAAAATTAAATGGAAGGTTTGCAAACAAATTCAAATAAATTGGCAAATCGAATCTCTTAGAGGAATGTTTCAAATTAAAATAAATAATAATAATGTTGATCCTAATGAAAATTCAATGACTTGCATCCCTCTAAATAATATTCAACCATTGATACCAGAAGGTGAAGGATTTTCAAATAAAATACTATTGGAGTCATCAAAACTTCTTGATTCATTAGAAATATCCATTCCTATTATAACAAATTCAAGAGATGTGAGTGATTAGACCTTAGTGAGAAACAAAAGGAAAGGAAAAGGTCAGATGGAAATGGATCCTCTAAAGATGACCTTAAGATCCAAAAATTAAAATATTAAGAAAAGGTTGTTTTTTTTCTATTGTTTTAGGTTTTATTTGTGTTTTTGTATCCTATTTCATGTTTCACTAGAAGAGGAGCTTCAATGAGATTTAGTTTTTGCATCTTTCTCTCCATTGTACAAGGGTGGAACCCTTTCAAAAACCAAACCTTTACCAATAATAAAAATCTAGTTTAAATATATTTATTTGAAAATAATTAAGATATATCAATTTCAATATCTTTATTTTAGATTTTTGACATATTAAAATTATTAATATTATTATTTTATTCAATTTTTTTTCATTCACTAGTGATAAATCATGTTGATTTAACTATATCAACATATCAATCTCAAAAAATTCTTTTTGGAAAAAGGAGAGGAGGCTCCAAACTCCACCACATAGCCAAGATATTATAATTTTCAATTGACTTCTCAATAAAAAATGGAAAAACTACTTAGCGAGAGTCAAGCAAACATCAAAGTTAAGGCTGAAATAAAAAATGAACACACGCACAAAATTTAAAAATAATTAAAAATGCAATGGTGTGGAAAAACTTTATAAAATATAAGATTAGTGCTTATAGTGATATACAATGGAAAATATACTAAATTTATGTCAAATTTATTGTATGGTGAGGTGTGAGCCTTTTTTGTCTAAATAATGTTTAGTGTTAATCATAATTTATTCTAAATGTAAATTAATGATAGAAATAGTTTCAAATCATTAGTTGTGTAATGAGTTGTTCAGTGTTTGCTAGGTGTTCAAGTTGTAGACAACTAGTTTTAACATTGAATGGGTATGCTTGTAAAATCTTTGCATTTGTGAATTTAATGACAACTTTACAAAAAAACTATCAACCGACATCATTTTTTGTCTATAAATTGTATGTATTATGCTTTGATTATTGCTATCAGAAACTATGCCAACTTTGAAGAACCAAAACTATGGAGGTAACAAAAGCATTTTAATGGATATATTTTATTTTCTCTAGGGTTTCAAACTACCAAATATCTATGTAATAGAATTTAGATATTAGAGGGGACGGCTAAGAATTAAAGATAAAAATGGTTGAGAAGGGAAGAGCTGTAAAGAAGAAGTCATACCCAAGGAGTACACCATCAATCTAAAAAAGTGCCTTCATTGATGGTACACTTGGTTTTTTTATTGTATTTTTTCATCAAACGATAATTAGTTTTTCTTAGATTGAGTTAATTATAGTAAAATATACAAAGATATCAAATAACCATTTTGTAAAAAAAATATAAATACTAGAAATTACTTGCTATTTTTATTTATATTATTAGGGTTTATCTCTATCATATTTATTAGGGTTTTCTTTGTAGTAATTTTAAGAAAATGGCCCTAAATTATATAAATTGGATCAAGAAGTTTTCCTAAAAGGCCATGGGGACAAATAGTGTGAGATTTGATGTGAAGTTGAATAAATCCATGTGGATTAGGGGCATTAGGAGTGTGCCTATGAGGGTGAGGATTGACATCTCCATGAAGTGTAATCTTAAAGAGGATGCCAAAGAGGAGTTGTATTCCTTTGTTGATATTGCAAAATCACCCCCAGAGGGGATTGGGGGGTTTGGTAATAAGGTTATTGAGGAGGAATATTGTCTATGTAACTTTTGTAGTGGTTGTATTTTCAGTGTTCCAGTGTTAATTAAGTTTTAGAAACAATAATTTTTTTAGGAATTCTTATATTTTAAGATGCTTATGTTTAGGTTTATATAGCTCTTTCTTTAGATTATTCAGAATTGGATGGTTTATTTGTTAAATTATAATGGTTACAGTGGAATTTGAGCTTGAATATTTACTCCTATATGAAAATCCTTCTACAAAGAAATCTCTATAATAATATTCACATGGTAGGTCTCTTTATCCCTGTTGGAAGCAATACATTTTGATAAATTTTATGATTTTTTTTTCTAAATTTAACTTTGAGAAATTATGAATGATCTTCAAATGGTAGGTCTCTTTTTACACTTGTGAGTAATATATTTTGATAAGTTTGCATGATTTTTTAGTTTGAACTTTGGGAGATTGTGAATTTCTTACAAACTATTGTCTTGTTACGCTATTGGAAATATAAAAAATGTATGGGTTTTATAATGATACGTTACATCATAAGATTAGTTACAAATACAATGTTGAAACATATAAAAGTAACCCATTACATTATAAATTAGATTTTTTTTCCATCCAATTTTATTTTCTAGTGATATGATTTTGAAGAAATTGGCACTTTAACCTTATTAGGTTTTCTTAAAGTTGTGTGGTCTAATTCAATTTCTGGAAATGGATTTTCATGGCTTGATTGATATAGGATTTATTTTTCAAGGAGACAATCATGGTTTACTATCTACAGATCTTGTATGCTGTAAAAAATTGTTGGCATAATGATTTAAGTTTTTATGAAGAATCTGACATTATCTCTCAAGTGTGATGTAGAAGTGTTTTTTTAATGAATAAGTGTGCACTTCATTGTAAGTATGTGGGGATTATTTTAAGTTTAAATTTTAAATAGAATCCTGGACACTAAAATTTTGATGCACTAAGGTGAAATCTATTACTTCTAATAGGGTTTATTTTATATGTAAAAAACTTGTACTGTGTTGAATGCTGTAAAATAATGGGTTAATGAAATAATGTTCATTATTGTTATGAAGGTGATGTCACTTCCTTGAATACCTTGACATTGTATTTTTGGTGCTTAATTGAGCCAGGGTTTAGTTTTCAAGGATAAATATTATATTTTACAATGAATAGGTGATAGAATAAATTTTAATGTTCTTCAAAAAAATATTGCACCTCATTTTACACCTGACATAATTATTTTAGGTTCTATAGTTAATTAGATCCCTAAGCACTAAATTTTTGGTGGTTAAGTTGATCTAGGGTTTGATTTTGAGGATGAATTCTTTGTATACTCCAAAAAATTGTTAACAAAATGATATTTGATATTATGAATTTTGAGCTTTCTTTGATGTGGTTTAATTAAACCCCTTAACACTAGATTTTTAGTGCTGGATTAATCTATGTTTTTCCCAAAGGGAAATATTGTATTGTATTTATTACTAAAAATAATTTGTTTATCTCTACATGAGTTTTTTTTGTAAAATATTTTTTATCTTAATGATAGGATTTTTTCCCCCAAAACTATGGATTAATTGGACTTATGTATGTCTTATTGTTAGTTGTGACCTTGTAAGCTATGTGGCTTAATTAGAGCCTTTGATACACTATTTTACTTTTTTCTAATTCAATTAGTGTTTATTTTGTAAAAACTTATGTGTTGTAAATAATGGTTTCAAATTGATTTGTCAATACTTTTGTGAAGCAATATGATTTGTTGATGATTTTGTGAATAAATATGCATTTATTTTATGGTTTGTATAAAATACAATTATGTTTAAATGGAAGTATAGAATAATATATATATAAAAATAATTATGAAATAAAATTCTTTATATTAAAAAATAAAAATATATAAATTTAAATGGGTTGATTATTTTATGAAAACATAGTTTTTTAATAAAAATATGAAAAATTATTTATTCACAATTATATGAGGTGCTTATGCATCTAGTATAATATAATAGTTTTTAGATGTTTATATTTGATGAAAATAAGCATCCATCAAGCTTAAAAACACATTAATATCTTCAACTTCTCACACCATTTCTCATTAATTTCTTCAACTCTCAAATAATTCTTCAACACATTACAAATCTTGAAATACAAACATACTAAGGAGGCTTTATAAAGCTTACACTCTTTACCACATCTAGATTAGGCTACAAATGCCATGGATTAAAATCCATTTATAAAAGTTCAAGAAAGAATAACAAGAGAGATAAAATGAAAATGAGGATAAAAATATTTCCATCCTCCACATAGAGGGACTATTCATCCATAGGAAAAGGTGCTCCACCATGTGCTCCACTCTGGTTTGGACCCCTCCAACATGTGCCACTCAAATTTCATCCCACTCCATATGGGTGGTCAATCAAGAAAGTTTTCTTTGTCCCCCACATGAAAAAGAGTAGAAAAAAGGTAGAGGATCTCCTTTTATCTAAATTCAAACTCAAATTCACTAGCCCTCACATGGAAATGTAACCCACTTCACATGGGTGATCAATCTGGAATAGTGGTCTTGGTATCCCACTTGCACTAGAGTCATAAAACTTAAATAATCTCTCTTTTTTGAAAAAATATCACTTCATAATCATGTATCCCCACTAAAAATTTATCCCACACCCATACATATAAAAAACAATAGGTGTCCCATATACCTTGATGGATAACAATGCCCCACATGCCACCTAACTAGAATTAATAGAGACTACCACCTCATCGACATGAATAGTGATTTATTTCTCAAAATCATTCTCCTCTTGATGAAAATAAATTACCTCCTATGAGTTGATTTTATTGTAATCCAAACATTTTAAGCTCACATAAATAGGAACACACAAATACATGAACACACACCACTCTAGTTTTGGTTGATGCAAGATTGCATAAACCATTGAATCTTCATGCATTAGACACCCAAGGTTTTAAAATTTGATCTCATAATCACATATATGTGGTAAGTGGTATAACCATTATTTTATTCACCCATCATAATGACCATGGCATTCCCTTTCAAAACACCAAGAAACATAATAATTTATTCTTATTTCTTTTTCACTTCTAGATCCTACTTGTTAGTTCCCCTTCTCTCCTCTTCACATCTCTATTATTTATCTCTTTATTTTGGGGATCACACCTCCAACCATAAACTATCATCCTTACCTAATATGGTCTATCATGCATCTAACTCTCCCGTGTGGGATCAAGCCCCCCATTGTCATCCAATCACCTCCACCTAAATCCCACTTGTATTTGTTCACACATTATCTAAACAAGTATTGGATCACTAACACCATTATATACCACCATTTGTAGATATTATCTCATGGATAAAACACCATCCTCAATTGCTTCATAATTCTCTAAAGGCATGTTTTCCAACTCCTATTCAATGCTATCATTCTTCTCATATTTTTTACTCTCACAATGGAGTCTCAAAATATCCATATCAACCACATCCAAGGTTATCCTCTCCTCATGTATACCTTTGTTTTTATCTCTATCACACGGTTGAACCTTTGGTACACTCTCCTTTGGTGCACTTTATTTCACAATAACCTCCTCCAAATCTTACATCATGGAAACTTGAAAAACTATTTGTTTTCTCTCTTATTTCACATGCACCTCTTCTTTAATGTTTTCCTCCTCCATATACAAATATTCATGGCTGCAATCTTCACTCACATCTCCATCATCCTTCATGAGTATATATTCACTTATGGGATGATAGCATGATATCTTCCCTCTCAAATTACCTTTCATGGCAACCTTCTTCTTGACTTCTCTCTCAAGCCTCATCACACAAAGCTTCTTTATACACTCTAATTATATTCTTGGGTGCACAAATTCACCCATCAACTTTGAAACAATATATTCCCACTCACATGCCTCATTATTACCTCTCCTTTGTCTCCTCACTTGGAGATACTTATAACACATGGCTGAAACTCTAGTCATCCTCTTGGTTGTAACCTTTACCCCCATGGGGCCTTCAACATTCTCTTTCTCAAAATACAAATCTGGCTCAACTATCCAAGTCATGAGCTCTTTTGAATTTTCTTGTTCATTCAAATATGGACATATTTTCTCCACTATAGTCTTGGATGGTCTCTTCTCCATATCATACACCTACAAAATAAAACACAAAATCACTCTAACACCTTTTATCCAACAAATCTCATTTTTTGGATGATTCCTCCTCTTGTTTTCTACCCATAACAATATGGAAAACAAGGCAACAAGATTCAAACTTGCTCTGATACCAAATGATGAAACCAAGAATACATAGATCTTATAAACACATAACTTTCTTCAACAACTCACACCAATTCTCATTAATTTCTTCAAGTCTCAAAGACTTATTCAACATATTACAAATCTTGGCATACAAACATACCAAGAATGCTTTATAAATCTTACAACTAAAGACTACACTCTTCACTACATCTAGCATAGCTTATAAATTTCATGGATTATAATCCATTTATAAAAATTTAAGAATGAATAATAGGAGAGATAAAATGCAAAGAAGGCAAAAAAATTCACCATCCTCCACTTGGAATGACTATTCATCAATATAAAAAGGTGATCCACCATGTTCTCCACTTTGTTTATGACCCCTCCAATATGTGCCACTCAAATTTCATCCTACTCCACATGGGTGGTCAACCAAGAAAGTTGTCTTTGTCCCCCACATGCAAAAGAGTCCAAAAATGGTAAAGGATATCCTTTTTTCTAAATTAAAAATCATATTCAATATCCCCCACATGAAAATCCACCCCACTTCAGATGGTGATCAATATGAAATATTGGTTTTGGTCTTTTACTTTCATAAGAGTAAAAAAAGGTAAAAAAAACTCCTTTTTTGACAAGAGAGAATTTCATATTCATGGAGCCCCACTAAAAATTCATCCCACACCCATACATATAAAAAAAATTATGTGTCCCATGTTCCTTGATGGATAACTATACCCCACATGACACCGCAATAGTATGAATAGTGATTGTCACCTCATCATCATGAATAGTGACATGCCACCTCATCAACATGAATAGTGATCAATATGAATAGTGATTTATTTCTCCACATTAATATTATATTTAATAAATACCATATATTTTTTAAATTGAAATTATTTAATTTAATTTATAATTCACTTATCTTGACAAGTCCAATTATAATGAATATTTATTATAATAATAAAAAAGACTTAAAAGTATTTCTTAAAATAATGATTATGAAAATATGTAAAATTTGAGGTACCTTTTCAATGAATAAATTATTGATTATAGATGATTATCAATGGACTACCATTATACTTATTGGATCAATTATTTTGGTGAGAGGTGACTTTTAATTGCTATAAAAATAATGTAAAGAAAGGTACTTTCATAGCTCTTAAATGCATCCCATATCCTCATTTTCATTATGTTCATTCAAAAAAAATTATTGTTATTTGTCAAAATTTAATTTAATTAAAGTATCATAATAATTTTTTTAAATATTCCTTGTCATTATTTAGTTTGGTTGGGGTCAAATCATATATTGACATGGGATGTATTTCAATCTCAAAAACATTGAATGGGAAATAATAATTGATTTGTTAAAATGTGTTTGAATCAATGATGCGATGTCGTTGATGTTAGGACATGACGTTAAGGTCCTATAGTTTATCTTGTATCTTATATTCATCAATGATGCCAATATATTGATACCTAGATAAATATTTCAAGGTGAGTAGGGTGATGATGGTGAGGGCCAGTGACATGGTATTATAGGTGACAACATACCATATAAATCCCATATTGTGTAACAAACCAAGATTCAGGGCAAATGTTGGCTATGCATTCCCTGCACACTTTAGAAATAGATCTACCTTGCACGGTGGTGGCATCCTTGATTGATAGTTTTTTTTTATTTTCAAGAGTGGGATGTCATGAGATATCACTTGATTACAATAGGGATCCATATCTGATGTGCATCTTGACTTAATACTATAATGTCACTGATGTGGGGAGAAGACATGGATTTCCCAAAGTCTATCTTGTATCTTCCATTTGTCTTTACTACCAATTTATTGAAACCTAGAGAAATTACATTAGGATTAAAAACATACAAATATTCCATATATATTTGGACCCTTAGAAGAAAAGGTGGCCACATAGTATGTTTCCATAAGCATCTCATTTATCCCTATAGGCAAAAATATAAAATTTAAGTTATCACTAGTTAGGAAAATATGTTTTAGAAATATTATTAAAATGAATATTAGATTATTTTATATTAACACTTCATGTAGAAAAGATGAAATGAGGTCAATGGTGATGTGTTTCGAGTGATGCACAATTATCAATTTACACTCATTTTCTTTACAAAACCCTACTTTACTAAAATAAAAAATAATTAATATGAATTATATATATATATAATTTATTATTATCAATATAAATGTTTTAATACTATATAATATATTAGTATAATATAATTATACTATATAATTATAATTATAATTATATATTTTATAATATCTATACTATAAATAATAATATGTACCATTAAATTAAGCTGAATAACATACACAGATTCCATACTCAAACCCTTAGAAGAAAAGGTGGCCACAATTGGAGTTTGTCTCCATAAGCATCTCATTTATTCCTGTTGGCAAAACACATAAAATTTAAGAGATCACTAGTCTGGAAAAATATGTTTTGGAAGGATTATTAAAATCAATATTAAAATATTATGGCTTAATTATTAGTGTATAAAATATAATATGAGGTTAGCAGTGATGAATTTTGAGTGACATATGATATTTGATTTACACTCATTTTCTTTCAAAAATTCTAATTTACCAAAACACACACACATATTTTAATACTATATATAGTATAATAATTTAATATAATCTATGCCAATGAGATGTAGGTGATTTGGTTAAGTGGTTTGATTGTTTCAATCCCCACCCAAGTTCAAATCTCTTGAAAAGCATATGAGGTCAGTTGTGACTGGTGGTTGTATTCTTTGGGCCATTAATGGTTGTTCATAATCCTCAAGGTTGGTTGTGGATGTTGTTGGTAATAGTTGGTATACATATATTAATATCTAGTATACAGATGGTATTTAGGTGGTTAATAAATTATATGGGGATTTAAGCCCCCGATCGTGTCCCAGACTGATCTATGCTCTGGTCAAAATTCATTCTCAATCAAAAAATTGTATAGTGTTATACCCGATCGTGTCCCAGACTGATCTAGGCTCTGGTCAAAAGTCATTCTCAATCAAAAAATTGTATAGTGTTATATATATATATAACACTATACAACTTTTTGATTGAGAATGGCTTTTGACCTCAGTCTGGGACATGATCGGGGGCTTAAATCCTCATATACTTTATTAACCACCTAAATACCATCTTTATACTAGATATTAATATATGTATACCAACTATTACCAACAACATCCACAACCAACCTAATTGTGTGTGTGTGTGTGTGTGTGTGTGTGTGTGTGTGTGTGTGTGTGTGTGTGTGTGTGTGTGTGTGTGTGTGTGTGTGTGTGTGTGTGTGTGTGTGTGTGTGTGTGTGTGTATATATATATATATATATATATATATATATATATATATATATATATATATATATATATATCCTTTTAATGGGTCAAAGTTAACCAAGGAAAATTATTGTGCTCATGTCATCGTTGTTTGGATTCCTCTTGTTTGCTCTGATTTGATGTTTCAAGTCTCAGTTGTTGGTCTACATTTTGACTAGGACTAGTTTGTTATTCTTCAATTGTCTTACTTGGATGATGGCTTGGTGGTTTTGTGATTATCTGGCCTTTTAAGCTTTTATTTTATCCTTTGTACTCTTCTAGATATAATTTGTAGTCTATATTAATCTAATCTACTTTCCAAATATTTGTGTAGACCAAGATACAAACCATTTTTATTTTATTATTCATTATCTATATATATTTTAGAATATGTTTTGACCCATATTTTAGAATATTATTTGTGGTATACAATTATTTCATGAATATGTTAAGTTTTTTTAATGTGTGTGTATTTATATATAGACATGCCCATATAAAAAAACTTAAGATATCCTCCAAATAATTGTGTACCATAAATAATATTTTAAAATAAGGCTTAAAACATATTCTAAAATGTGTGTGTGTCTATATATATATATATATATATATATATATATATATATATATAAAGAATAATAAAATTAAAAGGGTTTGTATCTTGGGACATAAATAAATATTTGGAAAGTATATTAGATTAATATAGACTATAAATTATCTCTAAAGAGTAAAAATGATAAAATAAAAATCCAAAAGTGTAACAATCCCACTGGGTTTTACCAAAATATAGTATTTTTTTAAAAAATTAATTACATGCATTCAACATGTAAATTTCATTATGAGAAATCTAATTAGTGATCTTTAACTAACTCCATTAATTTAGTTAATGAATAGGTTTATATCTAATCCACTTTGCTAAGGATCACCATGAATAGATATAATAATCATGAACAATACTGAATAACTAATAAATACTGCATCTAATCATAAATTAAATAATATAATTTTAGCCATGACTGATACAACATTATAACCAATGCTATAGGATTATAATATATAATTATTACAATTTTTATAAATAAATAATAATATCTCAAATGATAAAACATGATATAAAGCTCCATGGAGAAAAGTATCCATGACTCAAGTATCAATCTATAATCTCAAGTTTAGTCCCTAGTATAGTAATCCAATTAGGAGGGAGAGCATCATCTGAGTGCTTTTGCATACCAACCATGAATCATAGATCCCTTACACTATCTCCCAAAAAAGGGGATGGCCCTCCCTTCATGGATGGGTAGATAATGATGGTGCAAGAATCTAGAGTAACTAACCAGAACCCGTGTGTTAAAGATATCTAATACATAATGTGTACCATAAATTAATCCATTATAATATGATATCATACAAATATGGATACTATATCAACATATGAAATGATTTTTTTTTATTAAAACATTACTTTGGCCAAAGTTTTTAGTAGTTAATGATCTCTAGGATTAGTCAATTTCATACACACCACTCAATCAAATTATACCTCATCTTGCATTGATGGTGCTAATTAAGCTAGTGGAATCCATCCAATGATTATTTAGTGTCATGAATATGAGATTTGATAAAAATATATAATAATATAAATACCAATAGATTCATTCAAAATATTTTCATTTAGCTGATAAAAATAAGCTACGTGCAAAAATATCAAATACATTCATGTAGTCTAGCAAATAAAGTACAATTAATCCATAACATCTAGTTTATTATAAAATAAAAAATATAATAAAAAATAGTTCTCAATATAACATACCATTCGAGTAATGATTTATCTAGATTTCTAGTTACTTAAACCACAAAACAACTTATAATGTTATTTCTCCTTGAAACAACATTATATCATAGGCTTATTTAATTATTCATATTCTACATATAACAAAAGTTAGTCCAAAAACATTTATATTTAAACTCTTAAATAATTTAATTTAATATTTTTATATAAACATATAAAATATATTCAAGTATCCATTTACACATTTTTATGATAATAATACTTTTATACATAACACAACTCTATACTTACATACATATAAACATTCCCAAATTAAATATATAGTCAATCAACATTTAACATAGACCATTTATATGTATATTTTTAGAATTCACAAGTACAAATTTAATACAGTATAAATACTTCATTTTATATAGTATACTCTTAAGATGACATCCACTGTCATCAGTCTTAGAATATATTCTATACAATAAGTATACATCCATCTAACAAACAAAGGCCATATAACCCTTTTATAAATAGATAAATACCATATATTTGTTTAAATAAAACATAAATAATTTCATACTATTCACACATAACATACAACTAACATACAACCAAACATTTATACCAATTCCTTTTAGTCAAATATCCCAATTCAATTGATTTAAGATTGACAAAATAAATGCATATGAATAATTACAAACACACAACCCACTATGCCCAACTCAGGTTGGATAATATAACAACACAAACTAGACCATGTAAGTCTCTTGATGTATAATAAACATAAAAATGCATACCCAATCATGTTACCTTCTTTTCCAAGCTCTTACTCATTCAAAAACAATTTTGAATAATTTATAATACATAGTCATAACTATATATAAATGAGTACTTCATAAATAATGAATATAATTAAATCTTAACTCTATCATATAAACTATAACATATTCATATATATTTTTATGCATAAAGGTGAGTGAAAAATCTACAGTTCATTCATTCACATACCCATACTTGGGTTACATGTTATGGCCTTAGATTCCCAAAACCATATATGAACTAGTATGCATGATATAATATTTCATAACAGAGTTCAAATAATAAACTATGGTATTGACTTATAAAGTAACAATTTTGTTTGAATCTAAATCAACATAAATCCAATTAAAAATAAAACCTTAAGTTTGTCTATATAGTTATCTTCAACTGTCTAAATGTAACACATTCAATTTCCCTAAAAAACCCTACCATTCAAGATACATGTATGTGTGTGTGTGTGTGTGTGTATTCACAATCCATTTTTTAATATAAAGAGCATGTATGTCTATGCCCAAAATCCAATTAGGTTTACACATAGTTGAGACCTCATATAATCCAAAGTTTCAATCTATATTATTAAATACTTTAATGAATATATATATCATAACTAATTTGATAACAACAAGTTTGAGAAAATCATATATGATCATCAAGAGATATTCATTCTCTTTTTATAACAGAGGTTTTTGAATTTAAAAGGGTTTAAGATAGAGCTTATTCAAATATATAATAACCATGGCATTCCTACAACCCTACCAATTCCCTCAAGTTACCCTAGGTTGAATGTAGGGCTCTGTGGAGGTCGAGTTTTCCACAGGAACCTACATATAAACCTTATAATTTTACATAACATTTAAGAAAATAAAAAACATAGTAACAATAATAATTTAAAATCCCTCAAACATTACACATATAATAATTTAAATACAAAACTGACTTGTTAATTATGCAAAAAAAAGCCTTTACACTTTTCTTCCTTAACTCAAATTCTCTTTCTTATTTTTCATCTTCTATTCTCTGTGTGCCGTATGTTGTCTCCTCTCACAACCTTCTCCCATTTTATTTTATTCATTTCCCTCAACTTAATCTCCACCACCTTCTCCTTCATTAATGATAGACCCAGCTGATAGAAAATATTTGTATGCAAAAATAGCTTAACAGAAATCTATAGTTTGCTACCATGCAACCACAATCAACTCCATCATCATTTTCATAGGGTGATGGTTAAATAAAATTTAATAGGTGATTATAAACCCTAATCATCTTGAGACTTCTAAAATAATACATAAAATAATAATTTTATATTGTAAATAATATTTGTATGACATTAACTTACATAATTCCCTCATCGACTTCCCAAAATTGACCAACCAAACTAAATAAACCACAATTCACATAACCAACATTTATTCCATGCAAGTAAAATATCAATATGTTAATAATAATTGTATTTCCATGCAATTTGACTAACAACTAAATAGAATAATGACTATATAGAATGGTAATACAATTATGTGAAAAAAGACTATTGTTTAAGGTTACAAAGTCATCCATAAACAAACATTATTCTAATACAATGATTTTGCATAAAATAATTTAACAATATATACAATTTCTAATATATATATCAATATTAAACCTTTGTTCAAACATTAAGTCAATACAATGATATTTATACAACAATGTTAATGATATCCTTTGAAATTTGGGTATACATATATTTTATAATAATAATGTTTAGTTATTATTACCTAATTCTTATAGATCAAATAATAACAATAGAAACCATCTATACTTATTAAAGTAATGCATACATAACATCATAACATTATACTACATATCCATACCCAATAAGGTAGTAGGGTAAGTACAAATATATACTAATTCATTCATTCATCCAAATAATTACATCATATAAGATAAGCTACGTATGATCACAAAATTAGTGAAATCATTCAAACAAATCAATCATGATTATCAAAAGTAACTAGATTAGTGAAAACATAAAAGATCATAGCAATAATTCAAATGAAAAATAAGGCATACTATAACTATCTATCAAAAAATTAATCACACAACATGAAATACTAATGTGGTGTATGCATGGGTTTTTGGGTTCATTCTTTCTCATCCCCCAATGTCTCCATCTAAACCACCCTCTTCGATGATAATCTCCCTCTATCACACTTTGAGAAAAGAATATGTCTTGCATCCACCTCACAATAATGAAGGTATTTAACCCAAAAAAATCATTATATCCATAAAATAATGTTGTATAATTAACAAACATGACACAATGTACATAATATAAAATTACTGCTAACTCATAGCAATTAATCATGTAAATTAAGCAACATATAACTATCCCATAATCAACATATGACATAAGAATTAATCAAACATTAGTTAATAAAATAATTAATCATAATAATCCATTGATCAAATAGGTTATTTAGCTTAGAGATAAATTGAGATGTCATAAAAAATCCAAAAAAACACAAAACCACCAAGCCATCATCTAAGAAAGGCAATTGAAGAATAATAAACTAGTCCTAGTCAAAATGTACACCAACAATCGAGACTTGAAACATAAAATCAGATCAAACTAGAGGAATCAAGGAAATAATGACATGAGCATGAAAATTTTCCTTGCTTAGTCTTGACCCATTAATAGGGGATATATATTATACTATACTACTTTTTTATTAATAGCGACTTTTGACCAAAACATAGATTGGTTTGGGACATAATTAGGGGCTTATATCCCCATGTAGTTTATTAACCACCTGAATACCACTTGTATACGAGATATTATGAGATGTTTATCAATAGTGGCCACCACTAGCCTCAAGGATAACAAATAGCCATTAACAATCCCAAAAATACAACTAATGGACACAACCAACCTCATATGATTTTCGAATGATCTAAACCTAAGTGGGACTAAAATAACCAAGCCACTTAACCAACTCACCCACATATCATTAGCATATATTATACTAAACTTTTATATTATCTATAGTATTAAAACACGTGCACATGTGCACGTGTGTGTGTGTGTGTGTGTGTGTGTGTGTGTGTGTGTGTGTGTGTGTGTGTGTGTGTGTGTGTGTGTGTGTGTGTGTGTGTGTGTGTGTGTGTGTGTGTTGGTAAAGTCAAAACTTGTAAATAAAACATATAGATGTACACACACTTAAAAAAATAAAATATTCACCAAATAATTTCATACCAATAAAATATATTCTAAAATAAGGCTTAAAACTTATTCTAAAATGTATATTTTTATTTGATGAGATAAATGCTTTTGAAACTGGAGTTATGAACTAGACAAGTGAGGGTTTTAATAATTGGGCCCATAACCTTAGGGATTTTACATAGTAGACCCATAATCAAGTATAATAAAGTAAAAATGATAATTTATAAAATATTCCACCATCATACAAAGTGCAGCGAGAGGGGTTGGAGGCTCCCCCAACCTTAAACAAAGTTTCAAGGTTCTCACAACCTTGGAAAATGAGAGGGTTTTGAGGATCCCACAATATTTACAAAGCACAATAGGGGGTTTTAAGGCACCCATAACAATTACATGAGGGTTTTAAATGTTCCCAAAAACTTAGTATAGTCAAGGGTGTTACAAATTAAAGAGACTCAAATAGCTGACACCATTTAGTAGGCCTTCCCTGAAACTTATTTTGTAGAACAAGAATCCATCAATTGTAGAAGATCTTCTACTACCTAGGTCTTATGCACAACCTCCGTGCAACTAAGACATAACAAGTGGGTGTTTATTCCCACTAAAACCAACAAGGTGTTCCTTTATCATCCACTCTAATGGGATAGGATTTGGTTGGGATTCCTATATCCATCCCAAACCAAACCAACTTACACTGAGTAGGGTCCTCTATAGATTTGAACCTCTTTATTATTTTTGCCATTCCTCTACCTTCCATGCATACCTTAGGAATTAAAACATGTCTAAATGGAACCAAAACCCTCAAATAGGCTTCATCCATGTTAGATCTTATTCTGTAAAATCTTATGATGATTACTAGTAATCCCAAAACTTGAATACACCAAGGGTGACCTTCTCCATTATTTTTAAAACCAAATTTCTGATAGTTAAGAATCAAATTTGAAAAAGTCTAAGGCCATGAAAAGACTAGTGGGTTCTTGATAAAACCCAAAACCTCTAAACAAATCTTCAAAATGTAATAAATGGCCTCCTTAGATTATTTGTAAAACTCAAAACCTATAAATGATCCCTCATGGTCAAAATTTATGAGAGTTATAACCATGTTATCTATCCTAATTGGTAACTTTTGCCTTATCTAATTTCTATTTACCATTAAATATAGGACCAATCAAATAGAACCTACCCATAACCATCCTAAGAGAAAAGCAACAAATAGGTGGCCCATGTTGTCCGAACAACTTTAAATAACTTCAAAACATGCCTAGTTAACTTTAACCACCACTCATTGAGATAGTTAAAAGCCAAAACCAATTTTTAAAAAATCCAATGACCACATAGAGGTCATCATTTCTATAAAATTGAGTTGATGTCTTGGATTTTGTGAGAGGGCATCAACCCAATACCTTCATCCATGTGTGAGGGTTAGCATACTTAGTACTTAGACCAACAATCAAATTAAGAACAAGGAGATGGCACCTTAGCAATTGACTACTTCTACCTAGTTGAGTGAGTTGAGATTAAAACCTATAATCTTCATCATTAATTTAGGGCTTCCAATAGGTAGGTGATAGGATCAGACTTAAGATCAAACTAGAAGCAAGAAACTGATGAAAACCATCGACTGGTAGGATGGCTTGGTTTAAATTTAGGTGGCTACAAACCTACTTTTTTCCTATTAAAACATATCTAACCATAGTGGTGATTGGTATTATTTTAGATAGATAAAATAAAAAATAAAAAAACCAATCCTAATGCCATCCTTCAACATTATTCTAAAGAGTTCTCGGTTGATATCAACATCCAAGATGCAGAGAAGATCACCTACCATGTTTCCCCCACAACTACATAGGGTTTTACTCCATTTCATTATGATACATGGGTCCTATGTGAGCTTCCCCTTTGAATATTGATAGTGTCATAATCATTTTTATGAACTTAGAGGTATAAGGTCCCAAAAATAGGGGCACCTTTCAATAGATAGGGTCCTTTGCTCCATTGAGATGACCAAGCTAAGATTAGTAGTCTGGTTAGCCAAACTAGTTTTTGTTATTGGTAGAAGAACATAGATTGTAAAGCTGTATATAATATTTGTATGATATTTGTTCATTATGCACTCATTTTGTCTTTAAATAGTCTATTTTATCTTATCTTCATAACTTGTAATAGGCTATAATATGAAGAGACTTTACTTTTGGTGTCAAGTATGAGAAGAAGATGAATAGTCATATACTGAAAACTTCTATATATACTTTTTTTTATAAAAAGAAGGGGGTTATGATTTTAGAAAAGATCAATAGATATTATTTGGTTATGGTTACCTATGTGATTTATTATTCTATTCCTTATGTGTAATGTCTTAGCTACTTTCTATCTAAACTATTTTGAATGCATTATTTCAATCTATGCAATACTTGTTGTTCCCATTTCGTTAATAATGCAAAATTATTAATGTTTCCTATGTTTATGTTCTCCTAATTATTATTTTTATATGATAAAATATTATGTGCATATGAAGTATTTCATAGCTGTCCTCATCTTTAGCATGTTTTGACTCTTTAAGAACCTCTGCTAACAATGGTGTGGTGAGTCTGGAACTCCTTTTGGAGGAAATTATGCTAATATGGTTACCAGGGCAAAGAGATATTGAGATATGGTTAGACCAAAGGATATTTAATTTCATAGATGAAGAATAAAAAAGGATTGGTCTTACCTTATAGGAGATCACTCAAGAGCATATTTATGGAGAAATTTACAAAAAAAATTGGTGTGAGTTTCCTGAATTACTAGCTAACTAGTTTGCATGGCTAGAATATTATTGATTTAACCCAAGGATGGAAGAGACTATAATATGGACTAAAGAAAAGATAGACTGATTGTGGAGATTGTAAATTTATTGGACAAGAGCAATAGATAATTGGGTTGATACTATAGTGGATGGATATATAACTAAGTTTGTAGTTCAAGGATACATATCTTTTGAAGTTATGAAGGACTTTTTCTATAAAGGAATTCAAGGCAAATTTTTACAGTGACTACCTATCCTAGTGAAGATGTTGGTTGTGGACAAGGCCATGGTGCCTAATATAATGAATATGGATTAGTCACTTTAGGCATATGGAGGTGTGTGAAATATGATAGTGAATGATGATTAGATGAGTAGATAAGGCTTGAACCTGAATACAGAATATAGACATGAGGGAAAAATATTTAAAAAAAATATTCTATATTTAGAACATGAGTTACGATAATAGAATAGATGGAGTAAATAAAAAAATACCCAAGTAGTTGTAAGTAGAGTTAAGAGTAATAGTAAAATATATGAAGAATGATTAGGAAGATGTGATGAATGAGAATAAAGAGATGAAGGATGAAGGATGAAGGAAGATGAGATGAAATAATAAGATAAATGCTAGCAAATAGAAAGAAGTGACAAAGAATGAGAGGAAGAAGAGATGATCAAAGATGAAGATGAGAATAGTATAGATGTAGATCAGTTAAATGATAGATGTAGTGTGTACATATAAGAAAAAGTATTATGAGAATAATGACATGAAGTATTAAGTAAAGAATTATGATAAATTCATAGAGAAATCATAGGTTTTAAGTATGGAAAGAGAATAAGTCATAGGAAAGAATCCTTCACTGGAAGAGTACATGTCCCTACAACACAATTTGTTATATTCTAGAAAACATTTTCACCTAGAAGGATAAGAAGATAATAGCTGAGAAGGTCCATTTTTAGAACAAGTACATCATTAGGGTATTAAAATTGAAACAACCTCAATTCATAAGGATTTGAAGGCTATAAGATTCATTTAAACCAAATAAAGAAAACTAGGAAATATAGAAAAGTAAAGTGTAAAAACTAATTCTCTTAGTGCAAGTAAATCTTTGTAGTACATAGGCAGGATCACATAGAACATAGACTCTCATTTTAATAGTTTCACATCAGATCCCTTCAATACCAATTTATAATATGGGTAATTTAGGAGCATTTATCAACTTGGCAACATATGATAGATCTGTGGACCTAATCATTACTTACTAACATGTGAAATGAAATGGAAAGCTAAGGGTAGTATCAATGAGTCTATAAAGAAGTGTGAATTAATAAGGGCATTGAATGGAAGATCACTTGAATTTATATACCATAGAGATATCACTTAGGAAAATATATAGCAGGTTAAGGAGTGGCCCATAATAGAATTTAAAATCAAGAAATGTACAAGTCAAACTATTCAAGACCTAAATGAGATTAAGCATAAGTTAGTAGAATTAGTTCAAGATTATGATCATAGGTTATTTGATGTTATGAATAAGGTCAATTTTTCCTTATAAGATAAAGATAAAGCTATATGGTTTTTCTAAGGACTATACTCTAAGATTAGGTTTGATATAACACATACCCAATATGCTACTAAGGCAGATACTAGAGTTGTTTCTCTTTGGGCAGAGAACATTGAAGATTATGGGGAAGCTCCCATAATGGGTTCTAAGATTGAAAATAAATTTCAATATTTTATGAAGAGGATGGAAAAAAATAATGAAATAGATAAACCTAAGCTAAATCTATAATGCATGGAGTGTGGGAAAGAAGGACATCATAAGAACTATTGTCCTAAGATCAAGATAGAGTTATATGAAATCTATAGAGTAGTAGGGAATGCAATAATGTAGTGCCATCTCTTGCAATAGTATGTCAAAATTCCATATATTTTGTATTGAAATTTTTATAAATCACAAAATCATGATGAAAAAATTTGTATGGATCTACAAGAGCTTAAAAAAGATATCACAAAGAATGTATTTTCCATCACTACAAAATAAGTATCCTCAATAAAGAAGATTACTCTAGGCCTAGAGGTCAATAAGAGTTATGTGAACTAAGTAGGTCTAATATGGATTCCTAGTTTGCCTTAATAAGGTTGTACCTTAACATTCCCCTTATTCTTTTTAGAGAATTGGGACCCACTTTGGTTTTGATTTGGCCATTGTTTTTTAAGTTTTCTTCATTTTTTTGAAGTTTTAAAAATTTCTCCTTAATCTCAACACTAAAAATTACAAACAATGGTGTTTTACATTTCATACTAACTTATTAATGTCTTTTAGGATTTTTTTACTTATGCAAGTTTTGGAGTCATGCATACTGTGAAGGACTTGGTATTTTGAGTTTTTTTATCACAAGTTTGACTTTTTGGAAACTTTATGCTTTTGAAAATCTTAAGTTCATAATTTCTTCATTGTACTTTTTGTTTGGAACTTCTTCATCAACTTTTGTGGTCAAAGAATCTATTCAAGATTTTTTTTCATTGGATTTTTTGGTCAAGGATAAATCTTCAAAAAATATGTTTGGGGTTTCCCTTATTCGTAGCTAGTTTTGTTTAGAAATTCTTCATCATCTTTTGTGGTCATAGAATATATTCAGAGTTTCCCTTGTTTTGAAGGATTTGGTCATCAAACTTTTCATTTAGGGTTTGTGTTCAGAGCCTTTGATTCATGAGAGTTAGTTGGTTCAGTCCCAACATGAAACTTGACTCTCGACTATCGAAATCCCACTAGGCTTAGCCAATAAAGCATAACTACTTCATTAAACTTGTCAAAAAAATGCAAAGATGTGGCTTCCTTGTCAAATAAGACAACAAGGTTTGAATTATGAAAGTAAAGCAAGTTTATGGACATTGGGAATTAAAAGTACAAGAACTAGAATTAAATGTAAAATATATATCAATGACTTTTATTTAATTATATGTTCATTAATCACAAGTAGATTACAAGCTCAATTGTTACTCTATGAATAATACCTAGCCACTTACAGATCAATTTCAAAGACACAAATAGTAGAAATAAGTTTTCAAAATCTAAGAAACTAAATTGGAGAAAACTAGTTGATAGGAAATGGATTCATCATCTTGGTGTTTAGAAAAGTAATTGCACCATCTTAGTTTTTCATTAAAGATTCTACTAAGTATACAAACACTATGTTCTACTCTACCTTCTTCAATGACTATTATGCCAAGTATTTGGCCCTATGGGATGCCATTGATGTTGTTGATGCCTTTTCCTATGAATAAAATATATCAATACTACAAATCCAATTGGTGATAAACTTAAATCCTCTCAGAAGACAAGGATTTCACTTTATAGTAGCTAATACCGAGGTTATGTCATGTATCAACCTATTGTGAGACTTATTTTTTATCAACAAGGTGATAAAAAATGATTTCCTAAATCAATCATAAGATGGTCATGGATTATATCTTAGGCAATGATTTCTAAAGGTATTTATATTTGCCAATTATAGATTCTATAGTCAACATACATAGGGTGGTAGTATAGAACAAGAATAATTCGATTGCCGAAACTCTAAGCAGATGGATTCTTATTGGGGAGTTTATTGCCCCAAAGGGAAAAAACCCAATGCCTATCAAAAAATTCAAAATGGGGGTCCATGTCAGGATGTCCCTTTTAAATAGGCTATATGGCCTCCCAATCATCCATTTTCTCTACCTAGATTAGGTGCCACTTATAGACATGATGATGACCTCTGACACAACTTTTACCCTAGGGGAGATTATCAACATTAGGCTAAGGGAGAAAATTATACACAAAGATAAATGGTCCATTGGAGGCCATTTATATATGATGTCGTACTTCCTCAATGTATTAATGGGAACTGTATACGTGAACTATGGATTGATTTGGAGCCTAGCTTCAGACTATATAAAGAAATGCATATGTGATTATTATTCATCCATGCAAATATATAAATACACCAAGAATATCACCTGTATTATAGAAATCATAGATCCTAAGGTATGGAAAGATATCCATGAGGCCCCATTACCCAAGATATTTAAGAGTATAACATATATATTGGCACCTCATGGTGACTATTGGTTATACCCAGATTATACATGATTAAGGTTGTTGGTAATAAATTCAACCCCTTATTCCTCCCCAAGTACATGCCTTATAAACTCATAGAGCAAGAGATTGCATTAAAAATTTGGTGGACTATAGAAGAAGATCTGATAAATATAAATAAAAACACATTCTATTTATCCCATATAATAATAGGTTGAATGTGCTACACAAAATAAAGATATTTTGGGGAGGTTGATAGTAAAAGGAAGCATTATACATTGGACACCCTACCTCATAGAGATCAACACCCTCATGGTCAAATTCAAAAACATATCAAAATCTTGGGTATTCCATACTAGAATATTCCTTATGACTATGATTTTTTGTTCTTGAATGCAAAAGATGATTCCTAAGTCATGGAAAATGCAAAAATGACAAGGATTAGGGAGGAACATTTGAAGATAATTCAAAGGGAACCTTCAATTTCAATTTAAGAGGTGTACATAAGGATTCCACATTTGGGTTAATAGACCCTTGCAACTAATAGAGGAACAAGGAGAGCCTTCTCTAGAAGCTCCCCAAGTATTGAAGGCCATTGAGGTAGATCCTGGTGTGACTAAAACTAAGCATGGAGGAGCTCAAGAGGATCTAATTTTCTTGGAATCCTCTAATTTATAAATCCAAGATCACCCAGATAAATTACATGTGTATGAATCTATAGGTGAAGAGGTTACTACTACCCCAATTTAATGAGCCTCCTCCCAAACAAAGAATGCTAAAATCTATTATAATAGGAAGCTAACGTCTCATCCCCTCTTGAGGAATGTAACTATTGATGAACCACCAGTAGGCACATCTTTAGTTTAGCAATAAAGTCCTAACAAGTTATGGATGAAGAAGAGGAATTGTAAAGAGCAAAGGCCTTCAGCCTCATAGATGACAAAGGGAAATCACCTATAAATAATGACCAATCAGGTAAGGAGGCTCAACCTTCAATCCCTTCTTCTCTAATTTCCTCTTTTATTACCCTTTATTCAATAGGTTCATTTGATTTAGTTCCTCTTAGTAATATTACACAAACACCTCTGGTCACTCTAAAAATAAAGGATGTTTCTTTTACCCCTATTATTTCTATTTCCCCAGTAATGCCAACCACATCTATTGATCAAGGTTTGAATTGTACAAGTAAAGCAAGTTTATGAAAATTGGGCATTAAAAGTACACAAAATAGAATTAAATGCAAGAGATATATCAATACCTTTTATTTATTGATAGTCACATTGATCATGAGTAAATTCTAATCTCAATTATTACTCTATGAACAAGCCCTAGCCACTTGGACAGTAACTATAAAGATGTGACCAATAGAAAGAAGTTCTCAAAATCTAGGAATCTAAATTAGAACAAACTAGTTAGGAGGCAATGGATTCATCATCCCTAGTGTTTAGAAGAGTAATTCCACCATCTTAGTTTTCCATTAAAGATTCTATTGAGTATACATACATTTTGTTTGACTCTACCTACTTCAATGACTAATATGCCAAGTATTCAGACCTATGGGATGCCATTGATGTTGTTGATGCCTTTTCCAAAGAAGAAGATCTTCCACTAATGCAGATATAATTGGTGATAGACCTACTCCCTCTTAGAATATAATTATTGCACTTCATGTCAACCAAGCCTAAGGTTATGCCATGTATTGATCTACTGTGAGACTTGTTTTTTTCCAGCAAGGTGATAAATGATGTCTTCTTACATCATGTAAAGCATAAAATGATCATGGATTGTATCTCAGCCAAAAATCTCCAAAGGTGTTTATCTTTACTAATTATAGATGCTATATTTGAAATTCATAGGGTGGTGGCATGGAAGAATATTAATTTGATTGACAAAACTCTGAGTGGATGGATTCTTCCTGGGGAGTCTATTTCCTTAAAGGGAAAAGACCTAGCACCTATCAACAAATTTATAATGGGGGTCTGCATCGAGATGGGCCTTTTGAACATGCTATATGGCTTGTCAATAAACTATTTTATACACTTGGATTGGGTATCACTTTTAGACATGATGATGACCTCTAACATGACTTTTACCCTGAGAGAGATTGTCAATGTTAGGCTAAGGGAGAAAATTTAACACAAAGATAAATGGTCTGCTAGAGGCCATTTCTATATGATGTCATACCATATCAATGCAGTAATGAGAATTATATACTTAGATATGGGTCACTTTGGATCTCAGTTTTGGATAGTATAAAGAATCACATCTATGATTATTATTCATTCATGCACATATATCCATACACCAATCATATCACCCATATTGTATAAAGTGTCTATCTTTAAGTATGTCAAGCTATCCAAAAGGCCCTATTACTGAGGATATTTAAGAGTATAGAAGATACATTGGCACCTCAGGGTGACTATTACTTATACCCAAATTATATAATGATTATGGTCATTGGTAATAAGGTCAACTCTTTACACCTCCCCAAGTACGTGCCTGATAAACTCATAAATAAAGAGATTGCATTTTATCTTTGGTGGATTGTATAAGAAGATGCGATAAAGAAAATAAAACCACATTGTATAGATCACATATCATAATAGGCCAAATGTGCTACACAATGCAAAGACATTTTAGGGAGGTTGGGAGTAAAAGGAAGCATTATTCATTGGCCACCCTACCTCATAAAGATTTGGACCTTCATGGTTGAATTCATAAACATATCAAAATCTTGGGTATTGTATACTAGCATTTTCCTTATGACCATGATTTATTGTTCCTAAATTTAAAATATGATGCCCAAGTCATGGAAAGGGCACAAATGGTGGGGCTTAAGGAGGAAAATTTGAATATAATTCAAGGAAAACATTAAATTTTTGTTCAAGAGGTGTATATAAGGCTTTCACCCCTAGGAGGATGGACTATTAAAACTTCTAAGTCAACAAACCCTCAAAACTAATAAAGGAACAAGGAGAGCCTTCTCAAGAAGCTCCTCAAGTATTTAAGGTCATTCAGATAGAGCCTAGTGTGACTAAAACTAAGCATGGAGGAGCTCATGAGGATCCAATTTTCTTGGGCTCCTCTAATTCAAAAAGCCAAGATCACCTAGTTGCATTACCTATACATTAATATACAAGTGAAGAGGTTTCTACTACCCTAATTTAGTGAGCCTCTTCCCCAACTAAGAAATCTACAATCTACTATAAGAGGAAGCCAAGGTATCTTCCCCTCCTAAGGAACCCAACTACTAATGAACCACCAATAGGCACATCTTCAGTTTAGAAACAAACTCCAACATAACAAGTTATGGACAAAGAGGAGGAATTATAAAGAAAAAAGGCCTTTAACCTCATAGATCACAAAGGGAAATCACTCATGCATGATGATGAATTAGGAAAGGAAGCTCAACCTTTAGTCCCTTATTCCCTAATTTCCTCTTTTATTTTTATTTTTTGGTAGGTTTATTTGATTTAGTTCATCTTAGTATATTGCACAAACACCTCTGGTCATTCCAAAATTAGAGGATGTTTCCTTTACCCCTATTGTTTATATTTCCCCAGTAATTCTAACCATATCTATTATTGCCACCACTATGTAAATTCCCTTCTAAGAATACCTTAGTTTACCCTAAAACCAAAAGGAAGGATTATAAGAAGGTTGAAGGGGCATTATCAAGCTCCCAAATTCATATATCATCCACTCATATAAACTTACCAATGTACTACTATAACATCCTTAGGGAAGGCTAAAAGGGGGAAATAGATGTATACAGTATACCCACTACCCCTGTATGGGGGTGTGGATTGGTCTAAAATCATATTGACATCCCTTCCTAACTTAGTAATTGTAGGATATTTAGAGAAAACATCAGAAGATCAATTGGTTAAGACTATAGTTGAGGACACATAGCTAGTAGATCTAGTACAACTAGTCATCCCTTTAAGGGTAATTGATCTCAAATCAAAGGCTTCTCGAAAGCCAAATTTATAAATTTCAAAGTTTCCATCAATAATCTCCACATTTGATAAACCTAAAAGAAGTGTCTTAAGGGTTAGGAAGAGGAAAGTGATGAATTAGGAAGTGAAATCATTTTTGAAGAAAGATAAGACATCTTTACCTTGTTTAAAAAGAATGATAAGAAGTTGGGGCAGTCCCCATATATAAAGGACTTTAAATCCTATTTTGAAACTCATAAGGATGATTTGATGACATTTCATGATGGGACTAAAATGGCCATGTAGAATATTGAGCAAGAGTTAGAACAAATAAAATATTAGTAGCAAATGGTCCACATTCCTTAGGAAATTAAGATCGAGGTTCAGCTTGTCATATCAAAGCTATATAATGCTCTATAAGAAATTTTTGCAATGGGGTTAGAATTAGTTCCTCTTATAATTGAGACTCATAAATTGTTTAATTTTTTGGAGTAGGATGAGAAAAAATTAAAGTTACTTATTCTTTATACTACCAATAAGGCTTATAGCCAACTTGATTTAATGACACTATTAGAGGCTTCAAATGCCCTCAATTTGGTGGTAATTAAAACCTAGGAGGATAGAGAGTGGATAAAAACATTTGGGGAAGTAATTATAAAGTATCAATAACATGAAACTCTCATTTTTCAAGTCCTAGAGAAATTAAAGATATCAAACGCAAGAAACTCAACAGGTAAACTTATTAATATTATCAATTTTGATCAACTCCTTCAACAAGAATTTGAGAACTTCAAATAGAGCCTTCTGGGATTATCACTTGAAGAAATTAAGGTTGATCTAAATTTTTCTAAGAAGGTGACAAAAATAGAAATTTTTAGAATAAACTTCCAAAACACAAAGACAGAGCATGCTAGGCTCCTCAAATAGGTAAATAGGGTGCATAGACCCTCATTAATAAACATGGACATTATTAGACAATAGCATGATGCAGAACATAAGTGTTATCTTGATTTGGAAGCCAAGAAGAAGGCTAATGTTATAAATTCTAGTTCAACACTAATATTTACTATAATGTCCCCAATAATCAATAATGTCGTGAAAATACTCTTCCAACCTTATGTCAAAGGCTAATTTTATGTGCATCCATTCAAAGGCATTAAATTTTGTACTCATACTCTACTTATTTTAGAAATTGAATATGAAATTTTCTATAATTTTTTGTAATCATGCACATATTGCATCACATTATAGATGTTAACTTTATTTTGACAATTGTAAGTTAAATATGAACATGCATACATGTAGTTTTAAAACTAGAATTAAAATTAATGTTCTAAGCATGTAATGTAATTATGAGTTTGCATACACTTAGAGGATGTGAAGACCCCTCCCCAAGTGTGTGTGTGTGTGTGTGTGTGTGTGTGTGTGTGTGTGTGTGTGTGTGTGTGTGTGTGTGTGTGTGTGTGTGTGTGTGTGTGTGTGTGTGTGTGTGTGTGTGTGTGTGTGTGTGTGTGTGTGTGTGTGTGTGTGTGTGTGTGTGTGTGTTTGTGTGTAGAACCCTCATTTCAAAGGGTCAAAAAATATCAATACAATAAGAAGTGAAATTTTGATTGTCACACAATGATGTTGGTGCCTTTTCTTTTAAAATTCTATGTAATCAAGTTTTATCTTTTCTTGGTTGTTTGATTCAAAAATTCTAAGTGTGCAATAGATATGAATAATTCCTTTTGTTATAATTTATATGCTGACTTTAAATGTGCAATGGCTATTGAAGATTTAGAAATTATTATTGATTACATTCAAGTAGGATGACTGTCTCATGTTTCTAAGTGTGCATAAGTGCTTTATTTTATAAAGTCTTCTATGTGTGTGCAGTAGCTACCTTAGTACCTCCCTGATCTAAGTTATAATATTCTAAGTATGGGTATGCAAAAGTTACCTCAAAAGGATCAACCTTTGACCAATATATTTGAGATCCCTATATCAAAATTTCCCAGACTGCTTGACTATGTTTGTATGTGTCTCTACAATAGCTACTAACAACAAACATCAATTTTCAAAACACTTATCCATGAAGAATCTAGTCCAAAGATAATTTTTGATTTCATAGATCCTTATTTTTTCTCTATCTCACCACTTTTAGAGTTTATTTTAGATAACTACCCACTTTAAATTAGTATCCACCCATCCACTAACTCACCTAGTTTTAGCTTTCTTTTAGATATCATTCATATATACATAGTCTTGATTAACAACCTATATGCTCTAACTGCTATTTAACCACTTGGTTATTCAACCACATACCTGTAACTCATTCCCTAGAGTGGATTTTACCTCCATTATGATCCTAAAACATTATAGACTACCTCTTTATGATTTGGTGTGTTTAAAAACTACATCAACATTCTTTTTGGAACTAGAAGGAGGGCCTAAACCTTTCCAATAAAATAGGTTAATCACTACAATGATTTGCACTAGAGACACCCAAGAGAGTAACGATATCTATAGCTCAGGCTAGTCTTATAGTCTCACCTTTGTCAAATCATAGAGGGCTTAGATTTTTACCAATTACCCTTATCATACCCTGAGCCAGAACACCTTCCCTAATAAGGAAAACTCCCCCTATTAATCATCCTATGGCCCAACCACCCTAGTTGGTCATATATACTATTACCATCCCAGGGGATGTGCATGACCTATCGATTAATTTAGAGAAGTATTTACCATCCTTATCTCCTTTAGGAGGAAAAAAATAGAAGAACACATCAAGTCTTTCAAAACTGCATTGAGATTGATGAATGCTACTAATGAAGATGTTGCATGACTATTACTTCCTAAAATGAGTGTCAAACTACTTTTCTTACATAGTTTAGGTAGGTCACTAGCCCCAATTTGATATACCAACACTTTAATATCATGAAGAGGGAGCCTAATGAATCAATATAGTCCTTCAATGCAAGATTTTAGAAGATTTATACCTGGTTAAACCCAACATATAAACCAACAGAAGCGTTAGCATTAAAAATATACAAAAATTCTCTAGATCTAATTACTATAGTTTTATTATGAAGGGTTGTTGCTTCCAACACTTTAGCATTGGCCTATGAAGAGTCCATCAACATTAATAGATAACTTAATCCTCAAGTGTCTATCACACCTAGTATCAACACCAGTCTCCTAACTTTGAATCCAATTCCACATGTGAAATAAAACATCCCCAAATTTCATCAGAATTAATTATACACACTACCTCCTATAGCATAGATGTCACACTTGAATTATATTTTTTTAAACAACCATGTACATGATAATATTTATCAGTAAAACTAACATTTCATTACATTCCATACTGTAGTCACCCAGGGCATATATTCTACTAAAACAAATCTGAATGCCATACAAAAAATGGTCCAAAAATTAAGCAATGATTTTCTTAGCATGCAAAAAAGATAGTCAATGCTAATGGACCTAATAATAATCAAAATGATGGGTTCCAAATGTATAATAAACCCTTCAAAGGTACTGTAAATAATATATAATAGTCCAATAAGATTTTGTAAATCAATATAGTAGAGACAACCTTGCCCAACTAGTGTAGAATCCATAACACATCTCAACATGGTGAACTTGACTATGTTGAGTTTTGTGCAGCTTTTGAGATCTTTCAAAGAGAGATGGTGACAAAAAATTTGATGCATAACCCATTGGAATTCCACCATGACTCTATATCTTTAATCACCGCCATGTTTTTTGATACCCATGAGTTTCCTTTCCTGAGTGAAGATGATAACATACCATATGATAACATTAATGAGATCTATTCCTTCCAAAAATATCATAAAGGTGGTTAAAACCTAAAGAATAAGGATCCATTAATAATTTCTAATCTTCCAAATAATACATCTATTCCATCGAATCTAAAAGCTGATAATAATCCACCTCCCTTGAAAGGGAATGATCAGCCATAGAATAAGGAGGAATAGATTAGAGGGGTATAACATTGTCAAGGAAATGAAGAAAATAAAGGAAAAAATCACCCTTTATGAATTTTACTAGATTAATGAACAAAAATAACTCCTATGGAAGTATATCATAGGAAATACCCCTATAGAAAATACAAAAGTTCCTACAGAGAAAATAGAGGGATATGACACCAATGTCTTATATAAAAGTAAGCCATAGGTTCCATCTTTTTTTTGGACCATTAGTGCATTTCAAAAAAATATTCACAATTGCGTAGTCAATTCTAGAGCTTCAACTACTATGATGACTACTTCTATTTGTCAAAATTTTGGCCTGACTCCAAGCTTGTCAAAGATAACAATCTCATAGTTAGATAAAATAGTAGTACTAGTGATTGAAGAGATAATTAATGTGCATATTTAGGTATCATCTAAGCCATGAGTATATATGACTATCAACATCTCTTTAGGATACATACCTAAAGGGTATGGACTATTGTTGAGTAGGGACTAGTTTAAGACACTTAATGGATACCTCTCAACAGATTTCCCTCATATTTGGCTACCATGGAGAGGCCTTACAAACCAAATCTAGATTTCCTGGGAATTAAGAATGAAGTATCCTATCATAAAGTAAAATATCAAGAAAAAAGAGGTTAGTTATTATTCCCATAATATTGGAATTTATACTTTCACCACATGAAATGAAATACAAGAACTAGAATCCTAGGGCCTTGCCCAACTATGGACTCTCCACTTTGATGGTGCTAGATCTAAACAAGGATCAGGTGTAGGAATTGAAATAATTAATCCACAAAGAAATGAGTTCCTAGAAATATAAAAATTATAGTTCCCTTACACTAATAATAGATCTGAATATGAAGCATTGATTTGGGTATTACACTTTGCTTGTAAAAATAATGTCAAGTAGTTGTTGGTATACAAAGATTTAGAGCTAGTAATCAATTAGGTTAAAAAAAAATGATAGTGTAACATCTCATATCTAAAAATATATAAAAACATAACATGGTATGTGATTGAATCATTCAAGGATTTCAATATAGTGGTTATTTCAAGAGAACAAAACCAAGTCATGGATTGACTAGCTACTTTGGCTACCAATTTGGATCATTTCCAAGAATCCTAGGTATAGAGATTATTCATTAAGATAGTACCTTGTCCTTATATTCATAACAACATAGATAATTTTTAAGTCTTTAATGATGACCAATAGATCATATAGTTTCAAACCAACTCAAGATAGTTTTCATCCCAAATCATTGATGACAAAGAAGTTAGCTATATCTGCCAAGAGGAGTTAGGTGATGAAGGTGTCATCTAACTCAAAAAAATCATCTCCCATTTGGAATGGTTTCCTTATAAAGATAATTTGATATAGATCCCCAAGGTCAACAATAAAGGAAACCCAATATTAGTGAGTCTAACTTAAAAAAGGGAGAATTTGGGGGATGAGAGTAGCCCATGTTACATCAACATTGGCCTTAGTTGCACTCCAAAAGAAAGGCAATGGTAGAAATATTTACTCACCCAATATAAATACATGATTGCATGTACATATGAGGTTTTGAAGGTTTATGAACCAAAGGTCATCACCCATACAATTCCACTAAAACTAGACCACAAGTTATTAAAACAAAGATAAATACCAATAATCCCTATCTTAGAATGTCTCATTCGAAGAGAAGTAGAAAAGTTGTTGAGTGTAAGGATAGTCTTCCCAATTAGGCATTCTACCTGGGTGGCCAATTTAGTCCTAGTAAAAAATAAGAATGAATAAATTAGATTATGTGTTGATTTTAGAAACATGAATAAAGCTTTTGAGAAGGACAACTATCCACTACCTTCCCTAGATGAGGTTATTCAGATAGTTAGTGGCTTTGAAATGATGTCCTTCCTAGATGGATTTTTAGGTTATAACCAGGTACTAGTAGAATTATAAGATAGAATACTACATTTACCACAAAGTGGGGTACCTATGCATACTAGAAGATGCCTTTTGGCCTAATTAATGTAGGATCCACCTTTTAGTGAGGAATGGATCATGCATTTCAAATATTGATAGGTAAATGTGTAATCACATATATGGATGACCTCACTATTTTTTCCAAAAATAGGAATGATCATGTAGGCCATCGTTATTCAATCTTTGAAAGATACCGAAGGTTTGGCATCTCACTAAACCCAAAGAAGAACATATTTAGAGTTATTGAGGGAAAGCTTTTGGGACATATCATTACCAAATAAGGTATCACCATTGATCTAGATATAATACAAGGGATTTCAAATATTGTGCTACCAAAAAACAAGAAGGAACTCAAGTATTTCTTTGGGAAAATAATTTTTTTAAGAAAGTTCATCTCAGGGTTTACAAAAATTTTGAGATCCATGAATGTAATCATCAAATAGGATGTTAAAGTGGAATGGACATCTGAGGCCTAGAAATATTTTCAAGACATCAAAGATACTATATCTTAGGCCCCAGTACTGATTAGTCTAGATTTCACAAAATACTTTTACTTATATTAATTTACTTCAAAACATACAATTAATTCTATCCTAATGTAAAAGATATATGATACTAGGCATTCCATCGCATTCATGAGCACAAATTTGAAGGATGTATAACTTAGGTATTCCATGATCAATAAGCAAATATTTGCTCTTGTGAAAGTGGTGAGGAAATTCCATCACTGAATCCTAATAAATAAGACTTTTGATATCATGCTTGACCTTACTATCAAGCTTACCTTGACACATAATGAATTGGGAGAACATAGAGGAAAATGGATGGTAAAGTTATAGGAATTTTATATAAAAATCAAGCTCGCTAAAATCATCTGAGGTCAGAGCATCATCCAAATCATGACTAAACCTAACCCACACATTACTATTAAAGAGGTTTATGAGGTCCAGGTGTCTAGAGGGGAATGGCATACTGACATAATTTAATATTTTCTTATAGGTACTTATTTCACAAAACTCAATTGAGAATGAAGGAGAGATTTGAGGATTAAAACCACTCATTACATGATTATAAAATGAGTTATTTATATGATAAATTATGAAGTCATATACCTTAGATGTGTATTAACATAAAAATATCAAGATATTATGGAAAACCTACACCAAATAATAGGTAGTGGTCATCCATCTGGGAATACCAAAGCTTACAAAATCCTAAGAATGGGTTATTACTGGATAATAGTTTTCAAGGATACCCGTGCCCATGTAAGGACATGTCATGAATGCCAAATTTTTTTCAAAAATAGAAGTACATGCAACAATGCCCTTGCAACTTGTTATTGAGGGAAGGCCATTTTCCTAGTGGGGGTTGGACTTTGTTGGTGTTATTAACCCAAAATATTTAGCAGGTCATAAGTTTTTACTCACTACCATAGATTAATTCACCTGGTGGACTAAGGTAGTGGCCACCGATAATTCTAGAGCATAAAATGTGATTTGATTATTAAAAGAACACGTCATAACTAGATTCGACACGCCCATCTCTCTCATTTATGATAATGGTCCAACATTCTAATCAACCAAATTCACTAAATGGGATCATGAAAATCAGATCACCATCAGTTCATCTTCTAACCACTATCTTCAGGGAAATAGATTGGCCAAAATAATGAATAAGAACTTAATAGATGTGATTAAGAAATAAACTATGGATAAGCTTAGGGACTGGCATAATTTACTTAATTATATCCTATGGGAAGATAAAACAAGATATAAGGAGGCCCTCAAGGCCTCACCCTATCTACTAGTGTATGGATGATAACCAATATTCCCAATCATGCTAAAGTTTCCAACCTATCAATTCATGCAAGAATATATGGAGCTAAATGACAAAGTAGAATCTTTATTAATTAATATAATAGAAATGGAAGACTTAAATACTAAGGCCCTACATAATTTCAATAAACATTAAGATGGAGTCAAAATATGGTTCAACAAAAGGGAAAAAATCAAAGAATTTAGGATCTCTAATCTAGTGCTTTTGTGGGATAAATCCCATGAAAATAAAGGGTAGTATGATAAGTTCACCCCATTATGGATTGGACCATACCAGATTTTAGAGATCCTGGGAAATAATGCATTCTATTTAAGAGACCTTCAAGGTGATGAACTTATATAACTAGTCAATGGAAAGTTTCTAAAACATTAATTCATTGTTTTACCATCTAAATTTTCCCTAAGTGATGAAAAATGCATGGTAGAGTTAGTAGTTTAGTTTTCCTACTTTCTAGTTTAGTTTTCTTGCTTTCTAGTTTAAGTTTTCTTCTTTCTAGTTTAGGTTTCATGCTTTCTAGTTTAGTTTTCTTACTTTCTAGTTTAGTTTTCCTACTTCCTAGTTTAGGTTTCTTTCTTTCTAGTCCTGTGATGATCTAATTAGTTCATCATGACATGATCAAACTGGCATCCTACCTTCTATGCCCTTATTCATTCTTAAATTAATATATGGGAAAGGGAAACTGTAAAAAGATTCATAATTTGGGGTCTGTTCACAAGCCTATTACACTTTTACGTCTAAGGTCTTCAAGATTTGGGTATGTAATGATAGTCATTTAGGGTTGTGTCATAATTGAATATTTATACCAAGTGTGTGAAATTTTCTCTCAAATACTTATATAAATTTAGAAAGTTTTCTCACTCCATTGGACCAAGCACACTCTTCATACTAATACTCGTTCAGAGATAATAATTGGGGAGGATATAGCTGGTAGGGATGTTCTGTAAATAATTTATTTTAAAGAAATAACTACACCATCTCATGGTGGTTTTTCTCTCCTTCTTTCATTCATAAAAAAAGAGAGAACCAATACATTAAAAAAGAATGATCAATAAACCCCAAAGAAAATCAAAATATGATTAAAGGCTCACATGGTGAAATAAAGTCAATGTACCATGCATCACACTCAAAAATGGAGGAAGAGGAGAGAAGGAACCCAAAGGTAGATTTATTAGGGATATGGATGCTTACCTGGTAGCAGAGTAATGCTTGAGCTCCCCTAATTTAATAATCTTCAAAAGAACTAGACTAAAACCTATAACTACTCCAAGTCTTTGAAAATATCCTCACAAGTGTTAAATTACATCACTTTAGCACACATAGATCCATGGATGCAAATGCAAGTATGTTGTATGATGTAGTTGAGACTCTCTTTTATATCTATGATTCTAATATTTTTTTTGACGCACAGTTCATTTCTGATTTGAAATTTCTAACCAAAGTTATGAGTTCTCAAATACTTAGAATTATACCCCTATAAGTTGCCATGTGTCATACCCCAACATTCCCCCTATTATTTTTAGAGAATTGGGACCCACTTTGGTTTTGATTTGGCCCATGTTTTTTAAGTTTTCTTCTTTGTTGTATGAAAGTTTTATGGATTACTCCTTAATCTCAACACTCAAAAGTATAAATAATGGTGTTTTACATTTCAGACTAACTTATTAATGTATTTTGGGAGTTTTGTACTTATGCAAGTTTTGGATTCATGTGCACTTTGAATTACTTAGCCTTATAATTTTATTTTTAATCACAAGTTTAACTTTTTAGAAACTTTACTCTTCAAAAAATCTTAAGTTTAAAATTTCTTCATCAGAATTTTTGTTTGGAACTTCTCCATTAGTTTTTATGGTTAGAGAATCTATTCATGATTTTTGTTCATTGGATTTTATGTTCAAGTATAACTCTTCAAAAATTATGTTCAAGGGTTCCCTTATTCATAGTTGGTTTTTTTCGAAACTTCTTTCCCAGCTTTCATGGTCAGAGAATTTGTTCAGAGTTTCCCTTGTTTTGAAGGACTTGGTTGTCAAAATTTATTTCAAGGTTTGTGTTTAGAGCCTTCAATTTTTGAAAGTTAGTTGGTTCAGTCCCAACATGAAACCCAACTCCTGACTGTTGAAATCCCACTAGGCTTAGCCAACAAAGTAGAACTACTTCACAACACTTGTCAAAAAATGCAAAGATGTGGATTCCCTTCTAAATAATACAACAAGGTTTGAACTACATAGGTAAAGTAAGTTTATGAATATTGGGCATTAAAAGTGTAAGAACTAGAATTGAATGTAAAATCTATATCAATGACTTGCATTTATTTTGACATGCCCATTGATCATAAGTAAATTCCAATCTCAATTGTTATTTTATGAACAAGACTTAGCCACCTATAGATCAAATACAAAGATGCGACTAGTAGAAATAAGTTTTTAAAATCTAGGAAACTAAATTATTGAAAACTAGTCAAGAGGCAATGGCTTCATCATCTTGGGTTTTTAGATGAGTAATTCCACCATCTCAATTTTTTATTGAATATTCTACTAAGTATACAGACATTGTGTTCAACTCTATCTTCTTCAATGAATGATATGCCAAGTATTCAAACCTATGGGATGTCATTGATTTTTTTGATGCCTTTTCCCATGAATAATATCTATCACCAATATAGATCTAATTGGTGACAAACTTACTCCCTCTCAGAAGATAAGGATTTCACTTCATGGTAGCCAAGCATGACGTTATGATATGTATCAACCTATTGTGAGACTTGTTTTTTGCTGACAAGGTGATAAAAAATGTCTTCCTACATCATGTAAAGCATAATATGGTTATGGATTCTATCTTAGGAAATTATTTCTAAAGGTATTTATCTTTGTCAATTCTAGATGCTATATTTGACATACATAAGGTGTTAGTATGGAAGAAGAATAATTTGATTGGCAAAAATCTAAGTGAATGGATTTTTATTGGAGAGTATATTGCCCCAAAGGGAAAAGACCTAGTGCCTATCAAAAAATTTATAATGGGGGCCCACATCAAGATAGACATTTTGAATAGGCTATAAGACCTCCCAAACATCCATTTTTTCCATCTAGATTGGGTGCCACTTCTAAACATGATGATTACCTCTGACATGACTTTTGCCTTGGGGGAGATTGTTAGTGATAGGCTAAGGAAGAAAATTATACAAAAATATAAATGATCTGATAGAGACCATTTCTATATGATCTCTTACCTCCTTGATGTAGTAATGGAAACTATATACATGGGCTATGGGTCTCTTTGGAGCCCAACTTTAGACTATAGAAAGAAATACATCTGTGATTTTTATTCATTCATGTATATATATGCATAAACCAAGCATATCACCTATATTGTAGAAATCATATATCCTTAGGCATGGAAAGATATGCATGAGGACCCATTACTATGGATATATAATATTATATCATATACATTGACACATTAGGGTGATTATTGGCTACACCCAAATTATACAATGCTTAGGTAAATGGTAATAAGGTCAACCCCTTACACCTCCCCAAGTATGTGCCTAATGAAATCATAGAGTAAGAGATTGCATTCCAAGTTTGGTGAAGTGTAGAAGATCTGATAAACAAAAATAAAAACACATTATATGGATCCCATATAGTAATAGGCTGAATGTGCAACATAATGTGAAGATATTTCAATAAGGTTGGTAGTAAAATGAATCATTATTCATTAACCACCCTACCTCATAGAGATTGGGACCCTCATGGTCAAATTCTGAAACATATCAAAAGCTTGGGTATTCTAAACTACCACATTACTTATGGCCATGATTTCTTGTTCTTGAATGTAAAAGATGATGCCCATGTCATGGAAAGGGCACAAATGGCAAGGATTAGGGAGTAAAATTTGAAGATAATTCAAGGAGAACCTTAAATTTTGGTTCAAGAGGTGCACACAAGGTTTCCACCCATGGGAAGATGTATTACTTCAGAATTTTTGGTCAACAAACCCCTACAACCAATAGAGGAATAAGGAGAACCTTCTCAATAATCTCCTCAAGTATTGAAGGCCATTAAGGTAGATCTTGGTGTGACTAAAAATAATAATGGAGGAGGTCAAGAGTATCTAATTTTATTTGACTCCTCTAATTTAGAAAGCCAAGCTCTCTTAGCTACATTACCTATGTGAGAATCTATAGATGAAGAGGTTGTTACTGTCCCAATTCAATGAGCCTCCTCCCTAGCTAAGAAAGCTACAATCTATTATAAGAGGAATCTAAAGGATCCTCCCCTCTTGATGAACCTAACTACTAATGAACCACCAATAGCCACATCTTTAGTTCAAAAACAAACTCCAGCATAACAAGTTATGGACAAATAAGAGGAATTACAAAGAGTAAAGGCCTTCAGCCTCATAAATGATAAAGGGAAATTACATATAAATGATGACCAATTAGGTAAGGAGGCTCAAATTTTAGTCCTTTCTTCCCTAATTTCCTATTTTATTCCCCTTTCTTTAATAGGTTCATTTGATTCAGTTCCTCCTAGTACTATCATACAAACACCTCTGATCACTCCAAAAATAGAGCATTTTTCTTTACCCCTACTATTTTTATTTCCCTAGTAATGACAAACATATTTATTTTTGCCACCACTATGGAAATTCCCTCTGAAAATACCTCAGTCCACCCTAAAACCAATTTAAAGGCTTATAATAAGGTTGAAGAGGAATTGGTAAGCTCCCAATTTCATGTATCATCCACTCAAATGAACTTACGAATGCCTTCCGCCAGCTCTTCCCAATGCACTACTATAACATCCTTGGGGAAGGAGAAAAGCAGAAAATAGGTGTATATATTCCACCTAATACCCCATTATGGGGGTGTGTATTGGTGTAAAATCATATGCCCCTCCCTTCCAAACTCAATACTTAAAGGATATTTAGAGTAAACATCAGAAGATCAATTGGTTAAGACTATAGTTGAGGACACATATCTAGTAAATCTATCACAACTAGTCATCCCTCCATGGGTAGCTAATCTCAGATCAAAGGCTTCTCAAAAGCCAAATTTGAAAATTATAGAGTTTCCATCAATAAGCTCCATGTTTTATAAACCTAAAAGAAGCATCCAAAGGGTTAGGAAGAGGAAAGTGGAAGATGAAGATGGAAGGGAAATCATTTTTGAAGAAAGAGAAGATGTCTTTACCTTGTCTAAAAGGAAGAACATGAAGTTGGGATATTCCCTATATACAGAGGACTTTAAGTCCTATTTTGAAACTCATAAGGATGTTTTGATGACATTGCATGATGGGACTAAAATGACCAGGCAAGAGCTTAAACAAGAGTTAGAACAAATAAAAGAGTAGTAGCAAATGTTCCATATTCCTTAGGAAATTGAGACCGAGGTTTAGCTTGCCATATCAAACCTATATAATGATCTATAATCAATTGTTACAATAAGGAAAGAATTGGCTCCTCATATAACTAAGACTCATAAATTGTTTAGTTCTTTGAATTAGGATGAGAATAAATTAAATTTACTAATTCTTTGTAATACCAATAAGGCTTATATCCATCTTGATTTAATGACACCATTGGAGGATTAAAATGCCCTCAACTTGGTGGTAATTAGAACCCAGGAGGCTAGAGAGTTGATCACAGTAGATGGGGTAGTAATGCCAAAGTATCAATAACATGAAGCTCTCATTTTTCCAAGTCCTAGAGGAACTAAAGCTATCAAAGGCAAGAGACTAAACCACTAAACTTATTAATAGGATCAATTTTGATCAACTCCTTCAATAAGCATTTGAGAACTTCAAATAGAGATTTTAGGGATCGTCACTTGAAGAAATTGAGTTTGAACTAATTTTTTTTAGGAAGAAGGTGATGGAAGTAAAATTATTTAGAAAAAACTTACATAACACAAAGGTGGAGCATGCCAAGCTCCTCGAATAGGTAAATAGGGTGCATAGACCTTCATTACTAAGCATGGACATTATCAAAAAACAACATTATTTAGGACATAAGTGTTATCTTGATTTGGAAGAAAAGAAGAAGGATAATGCTATAACTTCTAGTTTAGCACTAGTATCTACTACAACATCTCCAATAATTAACAACATCATGCAAACACCCATCCAATCTTAGGTCAAAGTCTAATTTTGTGCAAATCCATGCAAAGGCATTAATTTTTTGCTCATAGTCTGATTATTTTAGAACTTGAATATCAAAGTTGTCTAAATTAGTTGTAAGCATGCACATGTTACATCACATTGTACATGCTAACTATATTTTGACAATTGTAAGTTAATTATGAACATGCATACATGTATTTTTAAAATTAGAATTAGACCTGAGGTTCTAAGAATGTAATACAATTATGAGTTTGCATGCACTTGGAGATGAGGTAACCCCTCCCAAATTCTATATATATGTCTAGAACCCTCATTTTAAAGGGTAAAAAAATAGCAGTACAATAATAAGTTAAAATTTGATTGTCACGTAATGGTGTTGGTTATTTTTCTTTCCAAATTTTGTGTAATTATTTTTTAATCTTTTATTGGTTGTCCGATTCAATAATTCTACGTGTGTAATAGACATAAAGAATTTATTTTGTTATAATTGATATGTTGATTTTAGTTGTGAAACAACTATTGAAGAGTTAGCAATTAATATTTATTATATGCAAGTAGCTTAACTATATCATCTTTCTGAGTGTGTATAAGTGTTTTATCTGATATAGTCTTCTATATGTGTGTAATAGCTACATTAAATACCTCCCTGATCTGAGTTATAATCTTCTAAGTATGGGTGTGTAAAATCTACCTCAAAAGGAGAAACCTTTGATTGAGATCTTCAAGTTCCCTATATCAATATTTTCCAGACTACTTGATTGTGTTTATATGTGTTTGTAGTAGCTATTAATATCAAACATAAGTTTTTAAAACACTTATCCATAAATAATCAAGCCCAAAGGTAATTCTTGAAGTCATAAATCCCTCTTTTCTACTCTACCCTTCCCTCTTTTGGATTTTATTTCTGAGATCTTCCCACTTTAAACTAGTATATACTCATCCACCAACTTGCCTAGGTTTAACTTTCTTTTAGGTATCATTCATCTAGACATAGTACTAGTTAATAACCTATATGTTCTACCTACTATTCCACCACTTGGTTTTTCAACCGAATGCTTACAACTCATGCCCTAGAGAGGATTTTACCTCTGTTGTGATCCTAAAATGTTAGAGGCTACCTAGTTATGATTTGGTGTGTTTAAAAACTACATCAATAACTACCATCCTCAAGGTCTAGCTGGATGGACCCCTCCTTCATCAGGTTGGACACCACCATCACCATAATACCAGTACTCATCACCTTAGAATCCAAAATGACACAACAATAACTAAGTTAGACTTTGCAAGTTGTGTAACAATAATTTGGAATTGGAGATAATACCCAATAGCATCAGCACTAGAATACAACAGAGTAATAGGGAGTTTATTAGTCAAACAAAGGAGGATCTAGGGGAAAATACACAAGGGTTTACCAAGGTGGTATAAGAAATAATTACCAACACCCTCATTTTTACTGATACTTATGTGGAGAGTATAATCATGTGCAATTAAATTTCCCTTTGAATATCCAAAGAAAATCTTATTGTGCATATTTTAGGGTATATGAGTAGCACAAGAAAGAAGACTATCATGTTTTAGAAAAGAAAAGAAAGGAAAAGGCTATCAGGAATGTTAACATGGTGAGTGAAAAACATAATGAGGATGTATTTATAAATGCCATTGCAAGACACCAACATGTAAATAGAGGATTGCCTCTTTTTAAAATGACTCAGGACTAAGGAATCTATAAATCAAAATAGGATGAAGATGATTCACAATAATGAAAGACTACAGAAGATGCTACGTTGTTATAACAAGTCCTTAAACAATAACCATGTAGATTGGAGTAGTTGGGGTAAGAATAAGATACATCTATAACTGCACCAAGTGAGTAGAAATCAACTTTACCTTTGATAGGAGTCTAGCTATGGGACATTCCAATTATGGGTTCCCAATGCACCACCTTATCACTTACACTTGTGACTATGCCATGGCCTGATACTTTAGCTACCATGAGAACATTGGAAACAATCCTACTTCAGTAGGAAGTATCATTAGATGTTTCTAGATTACCATTGATGAAGTAGTTAGAGGGAACTACAACATTCCAGGAGTCTATTACACATAAGGTCATCTCTCAAGAGGAGGATGTTGATCAATCCAAGGCTGATAACATTAAGTTGAAGGCCCACCTACACAAAGCTATAAATATTATCTAAGATATGTGTACCAAGTTGGTTACTTGAGAAATTGGGGACCAAGTAATATTGACCAGTGCAAACTCAAGACACTTATCTCTAAGTTAACAAAGGATTGGTGCACAATACAAAAACTCCATGCAGTGGGAACATTAGGTCAAGATGTTAAAGCTAAGGATACCACATTCATCACTCTACTAGAGGGATATCAAGTAATGCTTGATGATACCACACTTCAAGCTCAATAGGTTACACATAAAATAGTAGATTGGAAACAATAATTGGATTCCACATTAGCTAGTTCTACCATAGACTTTGCAAAGGCTGTCACAACCAAAGTAATCATGATAATTCATACTAAAATTATGGAGAAGGATAAATCAATCTAGGAATCATTGAATTCTAGGGATAATGTGCATGATAACCTTCTAAATTGATAGAGTCATTTATTACATAGTTTCTTTTTTGGCCTTCAAACATGAAGACACATAGATAAGATGGAGTTGTTGAGTAGAGAGATTTATATAAGGGTTGTGAACACCAAGTCTACCTTGATTATAACTAATGATGTAGACCTCACATAGATCAGTAGCTATCATGATCCCTTATGCACCTTATTTAAGTTGATGTAATAAGTGATGTTGAACTAGAATGCATAAAAAATGGACCTGACTCCTTTTACCAGCGTAATTACCTAGATTGTCAATACACCTCTGTATAGGCCACCTTCACAATTCTAGTAAATAATCACATGATATAAGGCTACCCAGTCCTAGTCCAAGGACTCTTTTGGTCAACGTTCATCCAAATTCATGCCACCACCATCAAGTTAAGTATTGTGTAGATTAAAAATTTTGTATTAGTAATGACTTAATAAGACAAGTGGGGCCAGGTTGGTTGAAAACTTGTAAAGGGAGGCTACCTAGTTATGTCAACCTATTAAAAACCCATAAAGAGTGTTAGGTTAGTATGTTATTTATATGAAAACCTAAAAGGGAGGATAAATAGTACACAAGAGGTGAAAATTGGAAACAACACCTTAAGTGATTATTGTGGATCTTACTGATATAACCATTTCTTCAACCTTTATTCACTTGTGTATTCTCATAGATCCTACAACATTATCTCATGATGAGATAACAATTTAATTCTGATAAAGTGTTGGTAGATGAACATAGATTGTAAATATACACAAGATGTTTATTTGATATTCATGTGTTATGCACTCATTTTTTCATTATATTATCTATTTTTTCTTATCTTCATGACTTGTAATAGGCTAGAATATGAATAGACTCTATTTTTGGTGCCAATTATGAGAATAAGATGAACAATCATATACTAGAAATGTCTATATATACTTTTGTTTGTAAAAATAAGGGGGGTCTACCTTTAGAAGAGATCATTATAGATTATCTAGTTATGGTTACTATTTTACATCATAGAGGGAAAATTTTAATATAATGTGTTACTTGGTCATCCCTGGATCTATGCTATGGCATGCATCCCTTCTACCCTTCACTGATACATCAAGTTTGAACATGAGGGACAAGTCATTCAATCAAAGCTGATCCAAGTCCCTTCACTTCTTGTAATATGATGTATCGGCCTAGTGATGTTCTTATTCCACCTATACCCTCTTCATAACCATCCACTAGCCAAACAATCACATCAAACCAACACACTAAAAGTTATATTTTCAAAATTGGTGAAGCATCCACTAGTTCAGCTATTCCTTCATCATAAATCCTAGTTGAGAACCCCTTGTAATCCATGTTCTAATGACTTACACTTGGGGAATAATGAATTTTATCTTTGGATGCTTTTCCCTCTCCACATGAATTTGGGAACCTTCAGAATGATCCATCTTATGATCCCAATATTGGTACCCTTGTCCCCTTTGGTCTTCCCAATAATAGAACATATTTTGTCTATGGGGGACTTGATAAACTCCTTCTTACTCCCACCACCATGCCTTGTATTCAGCCATCCACTTCCAACTTTTCTTACCTTAGCAACCCAACCTTTGTCCAAATTTATCTTCATCAATGCACTTGTAAAGGGTTTTGGTTTTGCCTCTATGAAAAAGGACCCCATGAGCTTCTTGCTATCAAAACTCAAAAACCTTGTGAGTTATTTGGCCTAGGGTATGTTCCCCTAAAAGAGCCCAAACCAACCTCACCAATCCCTCCTCTCCCATTTAGAGAACCACCAATCTCACCAATTACACCTCTCCCATTTGAGAAAATTCTACCCTTATCAACCTCACATTTCTAATTTGATGAACCTCTACCCTCACCAACTCTATTTGAAGATAATGACATCATCCCACCTAGAATTTATTTTTTATCAACACGGTCAGTTTAGGTCCCCTAACTTATCAACAAGAAGGTCAAACTAAAACCATTCTTCTCATCCACCCTAAAATGATCACATATGATTCTCCTACCATTAACACCATCCAATGTGAAGATGAAAAATCTATTCTTAAATATATTAGTGTAGAGGATTCTTCTCTTCAAAAATCCCTCCCTCTTAAAAAATAAATAATGCTAAATGAATCAACCACAAAAGTTAATTTGGGTACTCAAGAGAACCCTCATATTGCCAAGATTGGCCATTCCTTAACTCCTAAGGAACAAAGAAACTATACATCCTTACTTCATGACCATAGCATAGCATTTTCTTGATCTTATCAGGATATGCTTGGTATTGACCCATCCATTTCCCTTCATAACATCATCACCCATCATGAGGTTAAGCTAGTCTAGAAAAAACTTCATTATATCCATCCCTGTATAACTCTTCTTTTCAAATAAGAACTTCAACACCTTCTATTTATTAATTTCATTTAACCCATTGACTATCCAAAATGGGTCTCTAACATTGTTCCTATCACCAAACCCACTATGGGACTCAACCTTTGTGTAGATTTTTGGGATCTTAACCTTTCATTCCCCAAAGATGACTTTCCCCTACCTAACATTAACCAAGTTATTGATCTTACCACTGGCCATGAAGTGTTATACCTCATGGATGGATTTTTAAGATATAACTAAATCTTGATTTCCCCTCAAGATCAATATAAGACATATTTTATCACCCCATGGGAAAATTTATGCTATCACATCATGACTTTTGGCTTAAATAATATAGGAGCCACATATCAGTGAGACATGACCTACATTTTTCGATACCTCATTCATATAATAATCAAAGACTATGTTGATGATTTGCTCAAAAAATCCAAACATTTTTAGGATCACCTCAACATTTTAGCCATCATCTTTGAAAGACTTATCCATTATCATGTCAGGCTCAATCCAAAGAAATGCATCTTCAGGGTCTTATCAGGAAATCTTCTAGGCTTCATTATTCCCCTTCATGGAATAGAAATAAACCCCACAAAATTTAGATCCATTCTAGAAATTACTCCTACTAACATAAAAAAAATGTGTATCTTAAAAAGAAAACTTTAGTTAATCTGCCACTTTATCTCCCAGTTATCTGATTGCTATCAACCCTTTCACCACCTCCTAAAAAAAGACACCTCTTTTAAATGGACCAAGAAGTGTCAACAAGCCTTTGATGCAATCAAGGAGTATCTTCTTTCTCCACCTATTATTATTCCCCTAAAGGAGGATCAATCCTTTTATTTATCCATATCTACCACTGATATTTCCTTGGGATCCATGCTTGCTCATCATAATAACCAACGTAAGGAGCAGGCTATTTATTACATTAATCACACCCTCATTGACTATGAAACCTGATACACCCATCCATAAAAACTCTAGCTTGCCTTAGTTTTTTTCACCTCTAAACATCGTCACTATCTTCTTAACCAAAAAACTTATGTCCTTACCAACACTAACCCCCTCAAGTATATACACTCTAAGCCATATCATAACCAATAAATGGCTAAGTGGATCATGATTTTATTTGAGTTTGATCTTGAGTTACTTCTACAAAATTCCATTAAAGGATAGGTTATTTTTGACCAATTAGATGAAGCCCCTCTGTCTGATAATCAATCTCCTCTTTTTTTCTTTCCTAATGAGTCTATAGCTACTCTTTCTTTAAAAGAACCCACCTAGTAAATGACTATGTATTTTGACGGTTCTAAGTGTCAAAATGGTGGGGGTGATGGAATAGTCCTCATTTCCATTAATGGATAACCTCTCCCTCTTTCTTTCAAACTTAATTATTAATGCACCAATAATATATCTAAATACAAGGCCTTGATCATATGTCTCTAAACCACCCTAGCTTTAGGAATCAAAACTATACGCATCTTTGGAGATTCTCAACCTATTATCAATCAAGCCATAGGAGCCTATCAATGAAAAAATTATGTTCTTTTGAATTATAAACAACTTGTTGAGAAACTATTAGCATCAATTAACCATTATACCATCCAATCAGTCCCTTGTTCTACAAAGAAATTTGCAGACACAATGGCTTCCCTTGCATCCCAAATTCCATTCCAACCTACTAAATATAAAATATTTGTCATAATTCACCACTTTTTCACCCCATCTCACCTCATTCTCAATATTCCTATCATTTTCTAAGTGGAAACATCACATTTAGACATTTGGTATGACCAAATATTTGACTACCTTAATGTTGGTGTCTTTCCACCTATTCTTTAAAGAAATAATCATAGATATTTCATTCAAATCACCTATTTCTACTTAATACTAGGGGACATTCTTTACAAATGAGGCTTTGATGGCCTCCTCCTTCGATTCCTTCATAGCCATGAGGCTTCTCATGCCATTAAGGAAGCACATGATGGCATTTGTAGGGGACACTTTAGTGGTCTGACTATTTCCAAATGTATCCTTCATCTAGGTTATTATTGGCCCACACTCAATTAGGATTGTTGTGACTATGTCAAGAAATTCATCAAATGTTAGCAACATTCTAACCTTCATCATACACCTCCTCATAGTCTTCAAGTATCAACTGACTATTGACCCTTTTCATAATGGGGTCTTGATCTTATTGGAGAAATCAATGTGCATTCCTCACAATGACATCAATATATCATTACCAATATAGAATATTTTACCAAATGGGTCAAATATATTCCACTAATCTTGACCAAGGATAAAAAATCATTGATTTTATCAACCACCATATTATTTTCCACTTCGATGTTCCTCACAAAATCATCACTGATAATGGTAAATACTTTAAGAATAAAAAGGTCTAGGTTCTTTGTAATTATTTTGGTATTTACCTAAGTTTTTCTTCACTTTATCATCCACAAGCTAATGGATACGTCAAAAATTCCAACAAAAACCTCATCAAAATGCTCACCAAGGTGGTCAATGCTTCAGGCAAGGATTTGCACCTCCATATCCCATTTTTTTATGGGCCTATCACATTACTATCTAAACTGATATGGGTACTACACCTTTTTCTCTAGTCTTTGGAGCTAAGGTCATAATACATCTTGAAGTCCAAATCCCATCTCTTTGCATATCCTTACGTTAGATTCTTTCTAAAAGTGACTATCATCAAGAACATTTAGCACACATAGAAATTCTTGATTAACATCACCTTGTTTCCCTCAATCATCTTCACATTTATCAAGAGCGTATCAAGTGAACCTATAAAAAACATTTGAAAATATGAGAATTTAACATTGGAGACCTTGTCCTCAAAGAAAACCAACATGTCACTAACATGGAAAAGGACAAAATAGGTAAGTTTGTTTTTAATTGGTTAGGAAATTACATTATAACCCATAAATATGGATAAGGTGCTTATCTTTTATCCTCTCTCAAGGGTAGGATATAACTTGAACCCATCAATGCATCACATTTGCATCTCTTTCATTATTAAAACAAGGTTCACTACACTTTCATGTCTCATGAAAGCTTGTCCCTAGGTGCATTAACCTTCCCTTCCATCATTTTGAGATCAATTAATTATATAGAACCATGTGATTTATCCATCACTATAACAACCTAATCTTAAATATGGATACCCTAGCCCTACCCATATCATTGGTTATCATGGATACTTTTTAATAGAGGGAATCCTATGATCATTTGTTTCTCAAAACCCCTTCCCCTATAACTAATGTTTCTAGATCCTACTTCTACATGGGTAGACCTTTCAAACCTAAATAGACTTGTCCATGCTTAAATTACACAATACATCCATTCTTCAAAATACAAAGCAGACTGCTCCCTTAAAGGAAAACTACCATATCAAATCAAAATTTTCTTAAAATAGACCACTCCCTCAAAGGATGGCTATGTAAAAATAAACCATAGACCACTCCCTCGAAGGATGGCTACAAAAAATAATCATTCAAAGCTTCCCGCATTGATCAGCTTCAACAAATGATAAATTAATAAATCAAAATCCAAAACTAATAGGCAAAAATAACCTCTTATATATATGTTCATTATAGACTTCTCGCATCGATCAATCTACCTATCATTTAATCAAGCTATAATTGACTTTTACAACACAAGTAGACTTCCCTCAATGATTAGTCTACACATAATTATATAGCATACTAATGCCATGGACTTGTCTATCAGGGTTCTTTGGTCACCTATGGAAAATTTGATCATCCTACAATCCATAAAATCCATTTCCCTTTACCCATAAATTCAAATCCATACATGTTACCTAACAATGAATCTAAGGGATTATGAGCTTACTTGGCATGAAGTAGTTGGTTTACCAGCTTTCTTAATGAAACATGATCTTGTGACATATTTGATGGGTTTTGTATTCACTAAGTTGATCCATCTATGGATTCTTATTGTTTGGAACTCACTAGCAAAAGGAATTATGATCCTTATCTTATCCAAGCATATGGGCATCAATACTACCCTTATACATGCCACAATCATAACTTCATATCATTAACCAAACATCATATCTTTATTATAAATTTTTAACATCATGTGTTAATCATCCACAACAAATCCATGAACCATACTGTCAAAACAAAACATACAAAATTCTCATTAAATTAATAGGAATCATATGAGAATCACATCATGCCTAATATAATCCATAAAAGAATGTCATAGTCAAGGTTTCACATCATAATATAAGCATCATCTAAACTATCCAAAATAATCATCAACATTATAGATCTCCTATCATAAGCATTCATAAATCATGAACAACATCAACTCATCTAAAAACACATCTATATCCATTATATATATGTGTGTGTGTGTGTGTGTGTGTGTGTGTGTGTGGGTCTACATGTATCAAAAAATGTATGTATCTATTACTCATAAATACATCTCACATCTCAACACACAGGCTGGTGTCAAAATATCAAAAGCATACATCATATAATATTTTTTCTCATGATCCTAGAGCACCTAAACTAGAACCACTAGCACCTATCCTTGTACCTATACCTATCCCAAGTGGTGTCCCTATCAGATGACTTCCTCCCCAAGTCCACTAACTAGGTGATATAAGTGTCACTCCACCAGCTAAGCTATCTTGATACTCCCACCATCTCTCCTCATTAAGACACTATGCTAGCATAATGCCCTCATACTAACATTACTCTTGGATGGTTGTTAGGTATTTGGCCTGTGTCACAAATCTTGGGGGTGCCACAGTGACTCCACTAGGTCACCATAGAGATTTCCTCTCTTGTGTCACCAAACCAAGTGAGATGCTCACCTGATCATGCTCTCCTATCAACAACACAATTTGGCCCTATAAATTAGCCACTTGACCCTAAAAAGTGGCCACCTGACCCTATAAGATAGTAACATGTGCCTGTGCCTAGTCTCTTTATATAGTAACTCCACCTAACTAGCCTTGAAGCATGGTAACCTATCCATAGAGTGTGGTAATCTTCCCCTAAAAAGTGGTGATTTGGGCCTGAGCTACTTCTAAGGCCATTGTTATCTATGGGTCTCCCTGTCTTGGATCAACATCCATCGACCACTATTTCCCATCTCCCAAACAAAAATCCATGGATGTGTACCTCCCTTGAAACCAAGTGGGGTAATCACCTGTGAAACCTACATCATCTTCATCACTCAGTGGCAACTCCTCATGATCAAACTCCTCCTCTTGTAGCTATGGTTTTGGCAAATAAAACTCTGCATCCTCCTTCCTATATCACACTAAATCAAGATGGATACCCTGTACCAACCCAAATTTCCATCACACACATTCAAAAGGGGTGTGCTCTGTCTCTCCATCATGCCTCCCATAGGTCCATCTCTAGATCTACAATTATAGAGTGTAGAACTTGTATCCAACCCATACCAATCATGTCTGATATAGCCTCCACACTACATCACCATGCACTAAGATATCCAAGGCTCCTTAAAACTAATCAATATCCTACATACCACCACTAATACCTATCATGGCCCCATCTCTCCTCCATCAATAGAGGCTAACCATATAATCTATCAGTTGAAATCCCTCTATAGTAAGACCCAAGGGTCTTAACACCCGTATATGCTCATAAGCCTAGCAATGTAATATAAATCCTATGTTAATGCCATAAAACCTACGTACCCTAAACCCCCATAACTCTCTATATATCTTCACCAATAATACCTGTGCCCATCCAAACATAACACCACCTAGAAATAACTCAACCAACACCCCCAATAACACACTAGGGTATCTCCCTCTGACTGAATCTGATAATGCATAATAGGTAACCATTAACTGCAACATAGTCAATAAATGTCTATCCCTTGGGGCTCTTTGGTATAACAACTTGATATTGAACCCTCTAGAATGGAACTGTATATCACCTCTATCATCTTCATACAACATCTTTATACACTCATCAATCTCATTCCCCTCAATATGGTAGATGCGATCAACCCAAATAGGTAGACATGTAATCTAGTGCACATCCTCTAATAGGATGCTCATCTCCCCTATTAGTAACTCAAAGGTGTTAGTCACTAGATCCCATCTCTAAATGAGGGAAAATATCATCCTAATATCTCTTAAGAGGTGTTAGTAATGCCGCATCACTCAAAAACCCACCATCTCCATTTGTTACTAGTCATCTACTAACATGGCATCCCTCACCTCTGTAAATATCTCAGTCACTCAATCTCAGAGCTAGATCTACTCTCATGCCTAAAAACAAATTATATCAAGAATTATTTGATAACTTATCCCTATGAAAATGAGGACTATCAAACACTAACATCTCTACTAACACTATCAACCCTTCCTAAACTACTTACACCTCTCACCTGCTTGGTCTAGCTCACTCTTCTCACCTCCATCCTACACATCATCTCTTTCTGCTTACATATTTAAAAACATACCAACGTTTCATCAACAAAATAAATATTAACAATCTAAATTTACAAACCATCCTACACAATACTAAAACATGCTATTTAAAACCCATAGAATAACACTACCAACTCAAACACCAAAATCTTAAAACACAAAAATAAAACCCAAACTAACTTATTTAGCCACCGATGGATCTCCCAACCATCGATGGTCTCTTTGGGGAATTTTTATGCCTAGGGTTAACTGTCATTAGTCAATTTCACCATTGATTATCACTGTTAGTGATCATTATTGGTGAGCCTTGACCCCCCAACCTCCTCTCCACTCTCAGCTTAGCTACCCTAAGCTACCCTACAACTCCTACTCACCATTTTTATACTCCTTATACACCCATGTATACACTTAAACACTCTCAACTCTTACCAACATCTATCTACCTCATTATACATCCTCTAAAACCCTAGCATAAACTAAATTCTAGGGTACACTTAAGTAGAACTTTCCAAACATTAGCATGAGTTTACACCCACTTTATCTATTGTATTTTTCCATTTTTACTATTTTTATCAATTCAAGAACAATACCTACCTCATTTTGTGACCTATGGCACCATCATAATCCAAGCCTAGCTACCTAGCCACAAGCACCTCCTACATCCATTTAGATACCACTCAATCAATCACTAGCATGTCATGCACTTTTTGGTACCCACCGACACTTTCACATGCTAATACTTAGATAGGACAAACAAAAAATCCATAAAATTTTGAATAAGGATAAATGGTTGGCCTTTCATCCTTTTACCATGGTTTTAGGGTTTTCACCCTAACCACCTATGATTCCCTAACCATTGATGGTTGGCTAACCATTAATGATTGACTTTAACCACTGATGGTTGCCTAACCATCATTGGTTGTCCCTAACTAGTGATGGCTGCCTAACCATTGAATATTGACCCTCAATATCACCAGCCAGATACCCAACCCTAACTATTTATCATTAGAGTTTTATTTACTCCACTATCAACCAAACCTAATCCATGAAACACACCCACATTGGGATAACCCATTTATGATTATACCTTTAATTACTCGAGAGTCACCTTCTCCCCACACGAAGAACTACATTAGGATAGAAGTCCATGTTGGATCCATTTATACATGGGACTATGTAGGTAGTGTCCTCTTACCTCATGCATCAATATTTAGCTCGACTACCCCCCACCCCTTACCCAACTACCAAATACATTTTCTTGCATCCACCTTAATTCCGGCACCTTTTACAACCAACTTATTTATACACCTTATGATGACCTTATCTAGGTCATTATTGACCATTTTAACATATATGGCCATGATGAAATTTTTAAGCACCACCTTATGCATGACCCAACCATTAGTGTTTTTATAGGGAGCACTCTTTACCCTAAATACCTGAGTTAACACTAACCTTTCCTAGGGCATTTGATATGAGTAACCTAATCAATTATGACCAATGTTGGGGATTGGTTACCTTGTTGCTTCTTCTAGAACCTAAACTTATTGTTATTAGCATTGGCCATTTTTGTCATTGTGTGATTTGTGCCTTTAGCATCTAGTCACTCTTTATGTGCATAGTTGCATTTTGAATACCCATAATTTTTTTTTCTTTTATCAAACCATGAATTGATTTCCCTATTACCTCATCGACTCTTGCTTTGAGGAGGAATACTCTCCTCCCATACTTGAGGCAACTAAACCTAGATCATCAACCTTCCATTTTTGTTTTATGGCTTACTAACCTAAAGTTGCACAAAAAAAAAAGCCAAAATGTAAACACTTAAAAACATCCCCTTGAAAATTTTTAGTATCACATCACCTTGAACCTATTATCAACCATTAGTTAACAATATAGCTAGTTAGCTCACCCTTAAACACCCTTTACACCTAGCCACCAAACATTTTAACATGATCTCCTTGATTTTTTTAACCCTTTTTATACCAAGGGGTCAACTGTTGATAGTCACCCTAACTGTCGATAGTTACCCTAACCATTGGTAATTAGGTCTCCACCCTTGCAACACAAAAATCATCCAGCTGTGGATGAGCTTACATAAGCAAAATAAAAAATTTCCCATGCACATCTCATAGCTTTATTTCTTTTGAAATGGGCATATTTATCCTCCCAACTTAGGAACTTTCCCTCAAAGCTTCCTTCCTCACTTAGCAAGTTTATAATATAAATGTAGGGCTCTTGGGAGAGTTATGGATCTTGAATTCGCATGTCTAGGCTCTCTTATTTTATTTGTGTAGGCATCCAACATCTTGAAACCTTATATGTGTGATTATCTAAGGTCGAATTATTATTACACTACTCAAATCTCTTTAGCACTTAGCTATAAAATCTTCAACATAACAAAGGTACTTTGTTTTATTTTTATTATTTTTTACTCTTCATTTGTTCTATTGATCAGTCAATCTAAACCCTCTTCCCCACTCCTAATACCCACCTAATACCCTTTCATCCATAGACACCCCCTTTTATCCACTAGATACCCTTTGTAACTCATTCTAGAAATTCCTTGATAGGTAATCATAGTTGATTACTATAATTGTTGATGGTTATAATAACTGTCACCGATCATTCAACCATTGCTAGTCAAGACAACCACTAATGATCACCCTAACTACTGATGGTCACTATCATTCCAAAATAATAGTTTTTTATTTTGAATCCATTTGTACCCTACCATATCTCCTTTAGCCTTCTGACTAGTGCATAACCCCTTTTCTGACCTCTCAAGACCTGACTATAATTTATCTCTTGCATGTAGATGACCTTACCTAGATTAGTATAGGAATTTGATAGCATATTCGACCTCCCCATTGTCCCACAACTCTTATTCACTGATCAAAGTAACATTTCATTCAATTTATCTATATGTGGTATTGTTTTCACATCTAATTATGAAGATGTTGATGAACAAATAGCTATAATTTAGGAGGATATTAATATAGCTATGGAATTCTAGAATAATTACTTTGATCATATTAATCATGTTATGAACTATATATATTTGCTATTATTTATCTGGAACCAATATATATATATATATATATATATATATATATATATATATATATATATATATACTCTTATTCATTGATCAAAGTAACATTTCATTCAAGTTATCTATATGTGATATTGTTTTCACATCTAATTATGAAGATGTTGATGAACAAATAACTATAATTCAAGAGGATATTGATATAGCTATGGAATTCTACAATAATTACTTTGATCATATTAATCATGTTATGAAATATATATATTTGATATTATTTATCTAGCGTGCACGTGCGCACGCGCGCACACACACACACACACACACACACACATTGTAATTTTTTATTTATTTATGAACTTGAATGTCAAGCGTGGGCTGGCATCCATTTAAGGAAGCATATTCCTTTTTTGGGACTAGTTTGTTACTAGGTAGGCCACTTATCTTTCTATTAATCTATTTTTCATAAGTTAATGTGATTTGTAGGTAATTATTACCTAGCCAAAGAAGGATTTCTCACCTCATCTAGATATCAACATGTGCAATTATACCAGGTACCCATCCACACACCCTTAATACTTTCTTTCTTTTATCTACTTTTAGAACTAAGAAACGAAGGAAATAAATTAAAACATTAAGTCTAAAACTCAAGTATTACCACTTGATCTATTATTATTGAGGCAAAAATATTCATGTGTTGTCACTTCCTCTAAATATATTATGCTTCCCTCGGCTGAATGTGGATTATGATTTCCATCCTTCTCCTCATTCTTCAAATGCTAACAATCCTTGTTTAAGTGTTTTAGGTTTCCATAATTCCAACACTTGGTATTCTTCTTAGGTCCTCTAGAATTTGATATATATGGTGATCTCCCTTGTATTCTCCTCTTAATGGATCTCCCTCTCACATCCAAGGCTTCATTACTTGAGGATGCATCAAAATACATTGTTCTCATCTCCTCTCCAAATAAGGTTGTAATCACATCATCAAACTTAAGAGCTCTAGATCACCACATGATCCAAACTATCAAAGAGTGAACACAATAAAGTGATAGCCTTGTCCTCATCCTCCATCTTCACACTAATGGAAACTATCTTTCTTATAATAGTGTTGAACTTGTTCAAGTGAACAACAATGGATGAATTTTATTTCATCCTCAAATTATGTAGTTTTTTTTAGGAGTACATTTTTTATTGTTGACTTTGTCTAGTACATGTTTTTCAACTTCCTCCATAACTATTTTAAAATATTCTCCTCAACAACATTGAAGAGCATAGAGCTACAAGACAAAGATGGATTGTATAAAAAACCTTCTTATCCATCTTACTCTAATCTTAATCTATCATATTATTGGGTTTGCTTGTAATACCCTTCAATTCTAGAACTTCCTCATTTTGTACCAAGAGTTCCTCCACCTTTACCTTCCACAAGGATAAATTTATTCCATCAAATTTATCTACTTAAAATCTAGTTACTCCTCCTATCATTGTAGTAGCTCCCACCTGCACAAGGCTCACTAACTCAACTAGAAACACTCACAAATAGAGTTTTTCAAAGAGCCTAGCTTTGATACCAAATGCTATGAAATAATATCCTACTATGTAATAAAATAATGTAGAGTAAATAATGACAAATAATATCACTAGATAATACGAGATATACGTGGAAACCCTTGACAATAAGCAAGGGAAAAACCATGGGAAAATGGTAACATGTAGTCTTCTATTAACTTTAACAATTAACCTCTCCACAAAAAAAGATTATTCACACACTCTATTATATTTCAATTATTTCATACACATGAAGCATACAAGTCTATGCAAAGTCTTTCCTAGCAAACCAATTCCATGCTTACTCTTACTAAACTTCACACACTTTCTCACTATCTTAATTTCATAAGGGAGAGTCATACATTTATAGAAATACAAAAGGATAAATGAGATAAAGACATAAATCCATGAGAGATAAGAAAATATGCCACCCTCAATGTGTCATCACTATTAATCAATAGTGAAATATGTCTTTCATATGTACAAAGTCCAACTTTGAATGACATCTTCATGATGCACTTTGATCTTCTCCATGTGCACCAAAATGCTACACCCCAACTTGAATGTGACCTCAATTTAGAATATTAGACAATGTTTTCCACTTTTTTATGTGAATAATCATGAATCAAAATACTCTTAAAACTTTTACTTTAATTAAAGGATCCCATAGACAAACTATGCCCACCAAGCACATGTTTAAGTGGAATGATGAGATTCACTTTCCTTTTTTCTCCCACATGCATCCAAAGTCATCCCAAGTGACTAAGTGGAGAAATTAACCCTATTTATCTCTCCTCATATTTTTAATAATAAAATATTACTTTTGGCCTATGCCACATCACCAAGGTGCCATATCATAAGCATAATTACTACCAAGTCATCACTATCACCTCTCAAGCATAGTCACTACCAACTCACCACTATGAATAGTAATTGCCACCTCATCACATGAATGGTGGCCATGAATAGTGACTTCAAATCATAATAGTTAATATTATTGAGTATTATATTTTTTTAGAGTAGGTTTGGTCTTTTACTAGGTAATAATTTTATAGTGTCATTTCATTTTTTTACATAGAGATATTGGTAATAAAAAAAAGGGTAGAATATGCTACTGGTTTTATAAATCAAATAGTAACATAAGTTTTTAGAATTATTATTTAGTAAGGGTTTAATTTATTAGCTAGAGTAAAGTAAGATATTTAGTTTTTGAGTTAATCATTGTCATTAATTTTAATTCCATTGTTTCTAGGTATGTAGAGAGGAGACTACTAGGGCCTGATTCTTTCTTACTATGTGCTTGTGGTATTGGATGTTGTAGTTTGTGTGGATTGGCTTTATTTTTGAGCTAAGTAATATTAGAGATTTTAATCTATGAATTATAATTTTATATTTTATTTTGATATGCTATACTATAGATAAAGCCTTGAAGCAAGCAATTTTCTTTGGCAAAAAAAATAGTCTTTGAAAATATTACTAATAAGAAAAACTAGAAAAAAATAAAAAAATACATGGATCAGCGTTGGACAAATGTAATTGCAAATGATTAAAAAAATAAAATAAATGAACTATATATCCAAAAAGTTTAGGATCCTACATCTATATCACTTTCAAAATTAGATATCACATAATTATGTGTTTTACATGCCTATAAGCAATTAAATTAAAATGGGTGACGATAATTGTCTCAAAGCCTATACAACCTATTTCACTTTAGCGAGAAAAAAAAGTTAACCCCTTTAAGGAATAGGATCCCTCAAAATCCTATTGTTATAATTTTTATTAATTAAAAAATAAGTATTCAATTTAATAAGAACATTTTCATGGCAATGACTACACATGTAAAGAGATAAATACTTGTTACTAGTATTTTGGTTACAATTTACTTTTTTAGAATACTTAGAGGCTTTGTAACATTAGAAGTATTAGTTCAGATGAATGGAATGGTTTGTGGTTATATTTAAAACTCTTTGTTTTCATGTGAACAAGCTAGTATTGATATTATTAAATAACACATATAAATCATATTCTTGTTCAGAAAATGAAAATATCCAATGCACATTGCCTCCAATGTTCTCAACATATGAATAAGTCTAAGGTAAGATGAATAAATTAAATATCTATGTATGTATGTATTTATAACTTGGTAAAAAAATTTCCAAGTAAAAAAATAGATCTAGTCTATGAGCATATAAAACCCATTAATATTACCTAGATGTTATACATAAGCCAAACAAAGATAAAATAAAGATTTGGATATGAACATTGAATGCCAAGTACTTTAGAAAGTTTTTAATTATATTACTAAGTTTAGTGAGATCACAAACCATGTTTTCCCATTATTCTACCAACCAAGTTTAGCATCTTACATTTAACTTACTCCCAAATCCAATCAACATAAAATCTCATGCTCTGGCACTTGCATTCATTATTGCTTTGAACAAATCAAGGTTGCCCATAGCATAACAATTTTTTGTACAATAAAAATGCAAGAAGTAATATATTATTTTCCATCATGTTCAATACCTTGACTATTCCCCCCAAAAAAACTTCATGAAATTTTTTCACACAAGACTAATTCCAAGTTAAATCAGTTTAATTCCTATAGTCTCCATTAGCTTGGCCACTAATTCCAAGTAAAATAATTTGATTGTTATAGTTTCCCTTTAGAAATATCAAATAGTAATAAATCATATGATAAATCTTAAGTCTTGTCATTTTTCAAAATTCATTATTTGATTTGTGATGGTTATGCAAAATAAATTAGATGTTACACAACTCTATGTTTTGATCAATTCATTATTTAGTTAGTGTGGATAGAAGTTTGCAAACAAAATACTTAGTAACAATTATTTATTGCATGTATAGTATTTTTTTTCTTTTATTTTTTCTTTTTTTTATGCTATGCATTTATATATGCCTTGGAATAATCCATGTACCTATTTTATAAATTACATGAGAATAAATGAGACACAACTTTTAAGTTGATAAATGTTTCACCTTTGGTATGTGGGATTGGATTTTAGACATAATAATGAATAATGGTAGTGTTTGAAATCCATCAACATTCAAAAGTCCAATTTTCATGAAACTAAAAAAAAATTTAGTCCTTATATTCAACATTTTAAATACGACATTTAAGAACTAATTTTTGCAAAGTTTTTAGTTTATTTTACCATTTTATCATGTATGCTGAGCCAAACCCATGTAATGACTTCTAAAAATTCCTCTAAAGCATTATACACTTCTAAAACATTCATAATATTCAATGTAGAAGTAATTTAAGTATATATTCATGCAAAATTTAGTCATTCTAAGCAAAAGTATGTATTTGATAGTGTTCTATATAGAAAAAATTATAGATTATATAATGGAATTTTTTTTTACATTATATGGATATACGTTTTATCTGGAAAAGGTATAAAATCATTTAAATGAAAGTTTTTTCTATCTATTTATTATGCATATACCTGATGCATTTTACTTCTCTAACTATTTTGCTTATGATCTTGTAGAACAATAAAATAAAAATATTAAGTATAATTTGACTTCATATATATAAGTGGTTAGTTATACAAAAATAAGAGCAATGAACATGAACATATATTGATATACACTATAATATATATGGAACAAGATTCATGATTCTAATGGATTGGTAATAAATGTAATAGTCATTTTATAATTACCTTTGTGGTGGTGAAAATCAAGATTCTTTAATTTTCACTTTTTCATGAGGTCAGTTGTTACCCTAAAAACAAACTTTTTTCAGCCATCAAATCAGAGTAGCTACTTGGGTTATGCATATAAATTAATACCATAGAATTTAAATTAGAATAAGTAAATTTGAATAGGATTTAATCTAATAAAAAACCTATAATTTTAAAGAGAGAAGGTCACTAGACAAGGATCAATATGAAGAGTTTGATAATAGCATTGACTAGTTTTAGTTATGGTTTCTTTAAGCATGAACTCAATGGCCTTAATTGACTCTTCACTAATATATTTACATGTGGCATAAGATTAAGAATAACCAATATATAAAGTATATATATTCTCTTATAATTATGGAAGCAACTCTTACCATAGGCATTGATATTTAGGTGGAAGATCCAATTACAGGGCCCAATGCAATAATTTACAATGAATATTATAACTTATATTAATTATTTAAACAAATAAATGTTAATAGATATAATATTATTGAAAAATAAAATAAAAATTATGCAATCAATATAATATGAACATAAATAATTTATGTTTAATATTTGTATTTAATAGCAAGCATTACTACACTAGCAAAATCAATCAACTTAATTGAATTAAACTTTGGTAGCCTGAAGTCTTGGATTTCTTGTAAAGATATATTTAGTACCTAAAATAATTATGATTTGTTAAACTTTTAAAATACTTAAAATACCATCAAACACTTATCTATATGAATTACATGCAATCCATTTATATCTAGGACATGTAAAAAATGTACACAATTATGATAGAGAATATTCTAAACTACAATGTCTAATAGTTTATTTATAAAAAAATGTGAATCAACATATGAACATGGCTTATAAATAATTCCAAAAAATTCTCATTAAAATCATGCAATTTTAATAACTTAGTAATGAAATTTCATCAAAACTAATACATAGACTAAAAACATGTGCAACAAAAAGAATAGTCTCTGATTTAAAAGACAAATGAGATTACAAACAAGTATTAGTAATTATATGACATTATAGGTAAAAGTTTTTTTTGTCTTTAGTATATCAACAAACCCATGTCAAAAAAATAATTCCATGCAACATGTCATTATCCACTACTGTAGTGATCATAAATAAAGCTATTGACATCAAAATCAAATAAGTTGGCAGTAGTGTTGTAGATAACAAAGCCACAAAAGGTTGTTGTAATAAGTGTTAGGAGTGTCAAATAGTCATTATGTTTAGTTTTAAAACTAGAAAACCATCTTGAAGTAAAATAAAATAAAAATAAAATATTAATATGATCTATTTTCATATATACTAAATAGGTTTTCGAAATACAAAAACATGTAAATAGAAGAACATATAAAAGTTACTAATTTATATTTATGCTTATTTTATGTATGATTACATAAATTGTGCTATCCTTCATAATTGTAAATGTGTTGTTTAGATAGAATTTTTGGAATGTAAAAATGGTTGGGGAAATGTCATGTTTATATTGTTCAAATGATATTGTTATTAACATTGCCAACAAAATTTGGAGCATAGACTTTTGAAATATGCATTCAATCTTTCTATCTCTAGTATGCACATTGTAGTTTAGTGCATGAGTATGACCTGATTTTGGTAGGCATCTTTGGAAATGCAAAGGATATTCACATTCAAGATCCATTCCCAAAATTGGATGTTTGCAAGAATTACATATAGGTTGAAAGGGAAATGCATAATCTTTTTTAGGCTTCAGTGTTCCCATAACCTATGTATTGTATTATTGGTCAGTTGTGTTATTTTTGAAAAAAATTATGAAAAATAAAAACATAATTGCATATTATTTTTAGTTAGTAAGGAAGTAAAAAAACTTGCCTCAATTTTGGTTGCATTAATTATTTGTGTCTTTTGGTGGATTCATGACCCAACAATTCAATAAATGATGTAGAGTTTGTGAGAAATGTTCAAGATCCTTTTGGTCCTTTGTGTATTATTTTTTTGGAAATATATATTGGTCATTTTTCAGACATGAGCTTGTGTTGTATTACATGGAATAGCTATTGATATTGCTCTTTAAGTTGAATCTAGAAACAAATAGTTATAATTAATTTGTAAATATATAAGATCACAATATAAAATAAATCAATATGCAACTGACTAAATGCTTACAATTGTAGTGTTATGTTATGTTTCATCATCCTTAACATGCAATTTAAACTATAAGCTTTTTGTTGATAGCTAGTTATCAAAGATCCAAAAGAGCCTATTGCAAAAGAATCATCGAATGCTACGATATCACTAATTTAGCAATCAGGTGTGATTTTATATTTTTTGAAAATTGTAGGGATGTTTTGGATAGTTGACTTTGCAATCATAAAAAATATAGACATTGGTATCCCCTCTTTCATATTTTGTTTTTTCCTTGATCATAGAATCAAAAATATGAAAACTTTTTCCAAGAGCCACATACGATTCAAATTTTGAATTAATATGTTACTCTTGCTAGTTATTATTATCATCTATCTATGGACATAAAAAAAGTCAATGTGTTGTATTTCTACCTTGATCAAAGAAGATGGATGTATGACATGGGTAGGACCATAAAATATCAAAATATCTACTTCAAACATGGCACAATATTTTCCAGTGCAAATGTCCAATGTTATGCCTAAAAAATATAATTTTATTCAAGTGATTATTAGTGTAGGTTTTTATTTTTCCATATTATTTAATTAGGTAAATTATATTTGTGCATACATGGAGTTTTCCTACTTTTGTGGGATAGGCTAGCTTATGTAGAGATGTGTGTCATAGATGTGTCATAGGTGTCATAAGTAACTCCCTTGATGGGAGTTACTTCTCTATTCTTAGCACCTTTTCACCACCTTTCATGGAGGAGTTACAGTGTATTCTTGGGGTGCCTTGACCACCTTTTGTAGAGGAGTTACTTACATGCTCTCCTATATGTATTCTTCACTTTGGCCATCTCATGTTAATCATATATTGGGTTTTATTCTATTTTGTCTTGTGTAATTTATCTTCTTGTATAATTTCAAATTGCTTTAGCATCTATGTGGTGTGCACTTGCTTCATCTCATGTGATCATGTCTTCATTGCATTCGCATTATCCAAATTTTGGCAACAACTCCGATATAGTATCAGAGCCACTCCAGTAATCATGTGTCTGGTTATGCTATTAGTTTATTCTAAAATTCTGACTTTGATTTCTTAGTCGTTTTTTTTGCTTAACTCCATTGCATTTGAGATCTTTGGTAGATTTTCTTGAAAACTCATGAAAATCCATACGAAAACTTGTTAAAAAAATTACTTCTGAGTTAAAATTTGCCAAGACATCTTATAGATCTGTTGTGGCTTTAGCAAAGGCAGTAGAATTCCTTTTCTTTTGGTTATTCTATAGGAAAAGATAGATCTCTACAATCTGGTTTCTATTCTTGGATGCCACTTTAAATGTGGGGCATCTGGTAGGATGAGGTGTGCGACTCTAGTAGGGCGCAGTCTAGCTCCACAACATGCTTCTCTCGTTGCAAGTTTAAATTTATTCTGATCTGAATCAATCATTTGAATTAGTTGAGAGAGGCGTAGTCTAGTAACAAGATCACCCATTGTAGCTCCTCCATTTCTTCTATAGGCCCTATTTTGGTTGTATATGGGGCTTAGCCTAGTGACGCATGCTAACCTCTACTCATAGCAGTCGGTTGACTCCTAGCTGACTGTCTTTCTTGGGTTGAGACCCTCTCTGACACTGGTAATTTTGTTGTTGTCCTTGCCAAGCATCAGTCATAGCATCCAACATCTATTTTTTTTAAATGTCACTCCCTTTTTTGGTTTCCAACACCCCATTTAGTGAGCCCACCCTCTCTTGCTGATTGGTAAATCTACTTTTAATAATTTTTTGATTTAAAATCAAATTTGAGTTTAGCATTAAAAAAAATAGTAGTTTAGAGGTTTTTTTTTAAAAAAACTTGTATCTTCAACCCACGAAGATGAAGGGTGAGGCCCGGGTTGGTAGGAGGCCAATTTCCCCTCAAAAAGAACTCTTTTGGATTTCTCACTCTGTGTTGAATATAATGAGTGGCTGGAAGGCCACTTTCTCTCTCAAAATAGGCATTTTTAAAATGTTTTAGTATTTTTTTTGCAAAAACACTAGTTTACAAGAAAATTGAACCTTTAATATCTTGCAAACAGTAGCTCAGATTTGGGTGCCATTTTTTGCAAAAGTGTTTGTAATTAAATTATCCATAGTGTAGGCTTGTTATTTGTCAAAAATGCACTAGTTTATAAAGTGCCTAAAATTTGGGCCTCCTGGGACACATTTTTTGCTGAGTTCGACATCCTGTTTGCTTAAAGTCTTGCACTGATTGCTCTAAGATGCATTCTCAGCTGAGCCTGATGTCTTTTGAGTATGCACTTGCATATTGGGGGGGGGGGTCAAAATTTTAGGGGGGTGTGATTGCTTCTCAAAACTTGCAAATCTTTGCTTTCATTCTCCTTTTTGCATAATTTCACAACTTGTAATCAACACAACTTCACCTAAATTCAGCTTAAAATGGATTATTTTCAACTTAAACCTTTAACACCCTTCAACTATCATGAATGGAAGGTTAAAATGTCAATCATTCTCAGAAGCAAAGGGTTGTATAGGATCACCATGGGTATTGAAGTAAAACCTATCACTGATGATGAAAAGGTCAAGTGGTACAACCATAGTGATGAAGCATATGGATTACTGAGCTTGTCTGTGTCTCCAGAACTTCTCTTCCATTTAGAAAACTCCAAGACTTCCAAATAAATATGGGACACCCTAGAAAACTTATTTGGGAAGCTTGAAGAGATGAGAGGTCATGAGCTCGAAAATCAACTCATAAGTCTAAGTCGTAGCAACTTTGACACCCTACAGGACTTCTTCACTAAGTTTAAGGCCCTTAGATTTCAATTGAAAGAATGCGAGGTAGAGAAGAAAGATGATCAAATCATCCTTTTTATTCTTGCAAAGTTAGGTCCAAGCTATTTAGTCTTTGTCTCCACTTTCCATGCCATAAAAAGTGCCCTTGGCACTACATGGAAAATGCCTTCTTTGGATTCATTCATTGCCGACTTGACTAGGGAATAAGATAAGCTAATTCAAATGGGCACAATGAAGTCTACTCAACCTCAATCTTTGATAGCTATAAATGGTAAGGATAAGACTTCAACAAAGGAGAAGAAGAAAAAGAAAAAAAATAAGGACCAGGAGAAGAAGAAAGAAAACAACAATCCTGCCAAAAACAACACTGAGTCTTCCTCTTCCAATGCTAAACCTAAGAAGGAGAAGGTTAAGTGTGCCTATTGTAAAAAAATAGGGCATGATGAACACAAATGCATGATGAACACAAATGCATGAAGAAACAAATAGATCACCTAACTCATCTTCTAGAGAAGCACAACATAGGTGTTCCTGAGTCCATCAAGCAAAATTCATCTACCCAAGTTTCTATTTAGGCAAAATGCAAGGGTAAGGAGAAAGAAAAGGGCAAGGCCCTTGTAGCAACTACAGCTTCTACAACATCATGGGTCATTGATTTGGGTGCTTCTCACCACATGAGATCTTCACTAGTTGAGTTTTCATCTTTAGAGCCTTGTAGCATGACTTCAATTAGTTTGGGTGATGACACATCATTTTATATTGCAAGGAGAGGGTTAGTTGAAATGGAAGGAGGAACATTCAATAATGTTCTAAGTCTTCCTTCTCTTTCAACCAATCTCCTATCAGTGTACCAAATCACTCACATTGGTCGGGGCATGAGAGTTGAGTTTTCACCAGATTTAGTGGCTATCAGGGAGTTACATAGCGATGCTACAGTGGTAGTGGGTAGGGTAGATCACCAAGCAAGGTTATACACCTCACATTTTGCACTTGATTCTTCTCCAACAGAATTGCTGACTCATTCAGATGGAGTTAGCAAATTGTGGCATGAGTGGTTTGGCCACCTTAACTACCGCTACCTTGAACAACTTTGCAAAAATGACATGGTTATTGGCTTGCCTCATGTCTAATTCTATAAAGGACTTTGTGAGGGGTGCTCCCTTGGGAAGCATCCCAAAGCAAAATTTGACAAAGGTAAAGCTTGGAGGGCTTCACAACCTTTGGAGTTAGTCCACAGTGATGAATCAGGACCCTTTCCCAAACCATCTTTCACAAGGGCCAAGTACATCCTCACTTTCATTGATGATTTCTCTTGGTACACTTGGATATATTTTCTCAAAAAAAAGTCTGAAGTGTTTGAAATTTTTCTAGACTTCAAGGCTCTTGTTGAGAAATAGAGTGAGAAATCTATCAAGGTTCTTCAAACTGATAATGGAAGGGAGTATGTCAGCAACAAGTTTGAGCAGTTTTACACCACAGAGAGGATTGATTTGTAGCGCATAGTCACTTACAGTCCTTCACAGAATGGGGTTGCAAAATGCAAAAATAGGTTCTTGAAAGAGATGCGTAGTTGTATGATTCACTCCAAATCGTTAGCACCATAATACTGGGCTAAAGCCATCAATTGTGCTTGTTACATTCAGAACAAGGTTCTCACAAAGCTTTGAAAGGAATAACACCCTTTGAAGCTTGGCATAAAAGGAAACCTAATGTTGAACACCTTAGGGTTTTTGAATCCCTAGCCATGGCCTGCATATCAAAGAAGAAATGCAAAGCTATGGGACATCAGTCCAAGCCTTGCATCTTTGTAGGATTTCTAGATGGTATTAAGGGGTATCACCTTTTAGATCTAGTCACTCATGAGTTGTTTATTGAGAGAAGTGTCCATTTTTAGGAGAGTCCTAGAGACTCAACACTTGACACTTCTTCTCCCTCATCAGATCTACTTCTTCATGATGATTCCTCATTAGATTCAGATCAACCACAATAGGTTCTCGAGCTAGAGAGATCTTCTTCTTCGAGTTCATACAGTGAGGACAGTGATGTAGAGTCATCCACCTCTAATCAGTCAAAGGATGAGGAGTTAGCACTTGACTTGCCCACTTTTGGGTCACTTTAGGTCAGATAGACACTTGAGAGTGCTTGCACTTGGGTAGGGGATCTCATAAATGATAGATGCACTAGGGGGGATTTTTAGAGAGATCCACATGCCTTCTTTGCTTCAATTTTGGATCCATAGACTTTTCGAGAGGCATCGGGGGTACCTGAGTGAGATAGTGCTATGGAGGAAGAATATTCTTCCTTAATCAAAAATCACACTTGGGATTTGACTTCACTTCCTAAGGGAAGAAAGATGGTGTGATGTAGATGGATATATCAGACCAAGTTTGTAGTAGATGGGTTAGTTGATAAGTACAAGGCACAATTGGTCGCCAAGGGTTTCTCACAGGTGGCAGGCATTGACTACTTAGAGACCTTTACACCCATTGCAAAGATGACTTCTATCCTACTCACCTTGGCTATTACCATAACACATGGTTGGGATGTGCACCAGATGGATGTGAAGAGTGCATTTCTTCATGGAGACCTAGAGGAGGAGATCTACATGGAGCAGTCACTAGGATTTGTTCAAGATTCTTCCTTAGTATGTAGACTTATGAAATCTATTTATGGCCTCAAATAGGCCCCTCAGGCTTGGTATGCCAATATGGATTCCTTCCTTCTCATATTGGCTTTTACTAGGTACCATTCTGACCCCAACGTCTACTTCTTATAGCAAGATGATTCACTCTTGATTTTGGTTCTATATGTTGATGACCTTTTGATCACCGAGAGTTCTTCATCAGCTATTGTAGCAGTGAAGGCATCTCTTTAGGATAGATTTGACCTGATAGACTTGGGTTTGTTTCAATACTTCCTTGGCATCGAGATCTCACAGTCAGATTTAGGGATTTCTCTTGCATAACTTAAGTATGCTCTTGACTTATTGGCTAAGTTTTAGATGGCTGATTGCAAGCCATCTTTGACTCCCTTTCTATCAGGAGTCAAGCTTGAGGCTGACTATTTTTCACCATTGGTTTATGCCACTCGGTATTGACAACTTGTTGGTAGTCTCATCTGCTTGACTCACACCAGGCTTGACATATCATATACAGTGGGACTTGTCTCCAAATTTATGTAGGAACCTCATGAGCTACATTGGAAAGCAGCTAACAGGATCTTGCATTACATACAAGGTTAACATAGATATATGATTCATTACAAATTTGGCATAGAGGTTGACTTAGTTTGATATATAGATTCAGACTGAGCTGGTAATTCATAGACTTGCAAGTCTACTTTTGGTTACAGTTTCTCTCTAGGTTTTGGTCTTATCAATTGGTCTAGCAAGAAGCAGAATGTTATTGCTATATCATCCATAGAGGTAGAGTACAGGGGAGTTCTTAATGAATCTACTGAGGCTATTTGACTTTAGGGGATTCTTTTTGAGTTTGGCATTCCTATCAGGCAGCCAACCATCATTTATTGTGACAACCATAGTACCATTCAAATTTGTAGGAATCCAGTTCAGCACCAATGGACTAAGCACATAGAGCTTCACATGCATTTCATTCAGGAGCTTATTCATAGTCAAGTCATTGACTTGATTTTTTTCCAGTCTTTAGATTAGGTTGTAGACATCTTCACCAAACCTTTCACCAAGAGCAAGTTCATTCATCTACGAGCTCTTCTTAGGGTGCGGTCTACATCTATAGTAGCATCATCTTTAGGGGTGGCCTTCTAACCTCTTCATTTATTTTATGTCTCTCTTTTGGGGGGGAGTTTTTTCCTGTGGGTTTTCTCCTTTTATCTATTTTATGGGAGATTGCATTTTTACATGGGTACCTCATCAAGCCTAGTTGCCGGGACCCATTTTATATTTCCACTACCCACCTAAGCTACACTTATGGGGGGGTATTAGTGTAGGTTTTTAATTTTACCTATTATTTAATTAGGTAAATTATATTTGTGTATACATGGAGTTTTCCTACTTTTGTGGGACAGGCTAGCTTATGTGGAGATGTGTGTCATAGATGTGTCATAGGTGTCATAAGAATGTCATAAGCAACTCCCTTGATGGGAGTTACTTCTCTATTCTTATCACCTTATCACCACCTTTCATGGAGGAGTTTTGGGGTGCCTTGACCACCTTTTGTGGAGGAGTTACTTACGTGCTCTCCTATATGTATTCTTCACTTTGGCCATCTCATGTTAATCAGATATTGGGTTTTCTTCTATTTTGTCTTGTGTAATTTATCTTCTTGTATAATTTCAAATTGCTTTAGCATCTATGTGGTGTGCACTTGCTTCATCTCATGTGATCACGTCTCCATTGCATTCGTATTATCCAGATTCTGGCAACAACTCTGATAGTGATAAAATAAAAAAGAAATAACTATTTATTTTATAAGATGGTTTTTATGGCCAACATGCCCCCATTTTTTCAAAATGGGGGATCCCTATAAAAAATCCTAAGAACTAGAGTTATAGGGTCCTTTCTTTTATTCTTCTTTATTTTACCTGAACTAAGGTCCTTGGAATATTATAATGCCCCAATTTCTACTAGTAGTAAGCCTTATTTTATTTTATGACTAAGATAGACTTATTATTTTTTGGATTAGGTCCTAACATTGAATATCTACTTTCAATGAAAGTTCTTGGAGTCTAATGCCTTTTCTAGAGTAACATAACCATCAACCTTCATAGTAAATCAAAATCATAATAACATTCACGTAAGTATTAAATGTATTTCATGTCTTTTCACTTCTTAGTTAGTATTTTTATGGATTTTTTAGTGATGTCAGATCTTGGGAGAGCTTGGCTTAATCAAAAGGTACCATGTCATCAAGTTGTTAGAGTGGCTAGTCCTTAGACCTATCAAAGATGTTAGATATTAGGATAGATCATCCTAATCAAAAGGCACCATGTTATCAAGTGGCTAGAGTGGTTAGTCCCTAGACCTATCAGACATGTCAAAGCATATGAGATCCTAACATAATCATAAGGTACCATGTCACCCAATTGTTAAAGTGATCAATCCCTAAACATGTTAGAGATGTCAGAGCCTAGGATTGCTTGGCCTAATTAGAAGGTACAACATCACCATTTTATTAGAGTAGATAGTCCCTAGACCTATTATAGATGTTAGAACCTAAGATAGCCCAAAATAATCATAAGGTGCCATGTCACCTAGTTGTTATAGTGGATAATCTCTGGACATATCAGAGATGTCATAGCCTTATAAAACCTAGCCTAATCATAAGTTGCAATCTCACCCATTAATTTAGATGAATTGGTGGCAACATAAGGCCACAAAAGGATCAAAATGGGGTATAGATGAGATTGAAAAACTAATAAAAGAGTGCCATATGTCCTTAAGTGACCCTCACCCTTCTTAAGGGTATGACATAGAGTACAAAGTTGTGCCTACATACTAACCATTAGGAAGAGGATCAATGAGCAGATGACACATGTCATAAAATAAGAGTTAACTAAGAAGCCTCTAATAGACATGACCAAATGTATACCACACATTGGGCATTAATGAAATAGAAATTTGGGCCTGATTAGAGATCTTTAAAACATACCATTACCATTGATAAATCTGGTTAGTGATAGAAGAACATGGGATCTGAAGTTAACTTTAGATTTAGAAATAAAGAGAGGAGATCTAGCCACCAACTCAAGTTTGAATTCAAAATAAGTGAGAATCCAAATGCCATTAATATAGGAGGTTATTTTAATGAATTTATAAAATCCTAAGGAAAGTAAACTAATGGTTACCACTACATACCTTTGAGAGCACTCTAACTCTTAGCTTTCTCGTTCTCACAAAATACCCATGTGTTTCTTGCCTCCTACACTTAGAGCCTTCCTATTTCCAATTCATCCTGCTACAATGGTTGTGTCCTCTTCAAACCCAAAGGTTGAGTCTAAGTACCAAAATATCATATTCTCAGTTAGTTTGACCAAGTTCAAGCACTTTAATGACATGTTCAAAGTAGTCAAGTAGGTGCCCAGAGACTCAGGATCTAACAATAACCAGTAATCAAAATTAAAGGATTCCCTTTAGTCCTATAAGAAATGTAGACTTCTTAGTAGGGCTAAGCTAGAGGCATTTCCCTAAACTAACTTTTTTGGAAACCTCCTCCTCACAACCATCTGAGTATAGGATGGGGTCCATGACTAGGTATGCTCATCTAACTCTCAACACCATATTGTCAATATCTTTGGAAACACCAACAAGGCATATTAATCCCTCTTGGATTACACCTTATCTTATGATGCTATAGTGGTGAAGGCCTAGATGGAAACCTACTAAATATATGACATCTTACATGATTAGGCTAAGAACCCAGATGGTAAATGGGTTAATAAGGACATAAATACTTACATATTATGCACCTTCTAAGAGGAAGTCTAAGTAGGCATGATTATATTAAATTGGTTGTTTAGGGCCCTAGAATGCTTACATCTTAATGAACTATGGGTGCCTCTACTGCATATGATCCTCACATGCTTGGAAGTTTCAGACATGGGAAGATTGATTAACTTCAACTTGGTCAAGTTATCACGGATGCCCAAGTTTGAGGTAATTCATCTATGATGAGCTAATTTTTGAAATAAATATGTGGGATTCTCTCAGTCAAACCTTCATCTTTTTCTATTAGGTTCTTGGATGCTCAGTAGTTCATGTAGTCTTATATAAACTATATAGCCACCAATTTTAGAACCATATCTAGGACATTTATGAGTCCTTCTATCTAGTGGTCTACAACATGATCAATGAATCCTTGATTCCATGTCTATCACAATCCATCTATTATTACATCACCATCATTGTTGACTATTGGTACTACTGATAAAAACACTTTAATCCAAATTTTAAGTGCCCCCAAGTATCCCCTCTACTTATCATATTTCATCTCAAATCATCTGATAAAATATGATATCACTTACCAACTAGGGGAAAGAATACTTTTATTTTATATAAACTACCAGTAAAAAGCATGCCCACTACTCCTGATCAATTTCAGACACTACATATACAAGGACTTCCCTCAACCTTAGAGGATAGCATCTGGGTAGGACTCCTTTTCCCTAATAAGAGTTGAGATCTAGTATTGGGACCCCAAGGTGATGATTAAAGATCACTTAGAATAGTATTCAACCCTCCTTAATATCAACTATGGTCATCAAATAGAGGATGATGCTGAGCTATACTTAGATACCACTAAATACAAAGAGGTATTGTCCCAAATTATGGTGAAGAAGAAGAATACAGGTAAGAAAGTTTAGGTGGGTCCATCAATTCCCCCTCAAGTTCTTTCTTTATCCATGAAGGATCTAGCATTGACTCCTCCTATTATCTCCAAGATTATTTTGTAGAGCATTCCACCACCTTATCCTCCTCATGTTCTAGTTCCAGCTCCACCCCCTCTAATAAATCCTACTCTTCATGTGTTGGCTCCACATGTACCTCCTCCAATATCTAATCATGCCTCAGATCCACCTATGTATCCTCTAATAGGTCTAATAGTCTAATCATGATCAGACCAAACCTATGTACTTGATGATAGGAATCTTAGATATAGCTAACTTAACCATCAACACCTCAACCCTGGGCCACATAGACCCTAAGGTTCAAAGTGACTAGAAATCTAAGGATGAGCCTAAAATGAGGCTCAAAATAGGCACCAACACAAGTTCCACCCATTACACCTCTCATTTCTTCAATCTCCCTTCTAATCCTCACTCTTGTTACTTTCCAACTCTTGGTCCCAACACCCACAAGTTTAGCTCCACTCCCATAAGCTACCTAACTAGTGCATCCTCTTTTCCTTTATGTGTCCCATTCATCATTTACCTAAGTAACTTCGACTTCAGTCCTCCTAAATATAGTTCATAGTCATTCCCCTCTAACCCATCCATTTCATAATCCAAAAATCTCATGATGCCTTATTTGGGTTTGCCTTCAATCCAAGTACCATTGAGCACATATCCATCAGTAAACATGTATATCACCATTAGGAGCATACTATCAATGGTAAGAAATATCTTCATTCCCCCTCTAGTCATCTAGGTGGCTCCCTCAATAGTTTGAGTTCCTCTACCATTGGCCCCTATAATTCTCATTATTATAGCCAGTCCTTCCACTATAACATTTGGAGCTGACCTGAGTAAGAGGTCTAAGAAAATTAGAAGGCAACTCACACTTTGACTACAAGTTGAAGGCCTTTTTATCTAATCTAACCTACTTCATTATCCTTAATAGTTACTTTATCCCCAACCACAATACCTTAGTATATTTCTCCCTAGCCTCTTCTTTCCATTATTGAGGTACCCTGGGATTTATCTTCAACTAATAAATATATTCCTTTCTGTTTGATGCCTCTCTCTTAGTATTAATTACCCATCGATTGAGCATGACCTAGGAGTAGTGGCAAGAATAGATGTTCCCATGAGCCTCCCCTTTTGTTCATCCTCCTTTCATTCCCCTGCCCCCTCTACCTCTACTACATTCCTCATTCACCCCCTCCACCTCATCCTCTACCCTTCACCACCATCTTGGCTACCTCTCATACACCTCTTGTAACCTATGGAATGGTCCCAAGATTGTAGGTATAAAATATGAACATCAAAGGTGACCCAGATGTACATTAGATCATTGACCAAACTTTAATGAGCATGAATAGGACAATAACACAAAGGTTTATCCAAGAGGGGAACATGGTGGTTTGGAATACCCATAAATATTTATTCCTCCTCACTAAGGAGAGGAATACCATTAGGAAGAAAGGATGGCTGAGGTTACACTCTTTGTTTTGCAAGCAACTCATAATATGTCTTTAAATATCCTTGGGGACATGCAAAGCTAGGTTCAAAACTTGGAATCCTAGGTGAAGAGATATTTCCATATTAGACTAATTGGGAAGGTTAAGGATTCCCTCTTACTAATAATATTATTTCAAAAGAAGGTAGTGGATCCTTGGATGAGGGAAAGAATAAGGTATTTACCTACTTGAAGGAGGTCAATTTCTTTGTGTTATTCCACTTGGATGGCACCTTACTAGACCATGGAGAATTTAGAGTCTACATGGGTCAATTCGACCAAGTCATGAGGGATAAGGTTACTAAAGAAAATAAGGAAGGGACCTGAGTAGTCTTAGAATTATCAACATAATCCATAGAAATCATCAATAGGTCATTGGGGTCTAGGTATTTATGGAAGCACCATTCTAAGTCTACCAGAGGTTGGTGACTCAAGTCAAGATGATATTCAGGGAGCCCCCAATGAACCTTGCTAACCTAGACAAAGAATTCAACCTCATGGTAGTCATGTTGGAAGCTAGAGATGTAAGATCAAAGTAATTAGGAATCAAACCTTCACAGTTTCCTCTATGTATCAATTAAGTGGTCCCTCATAGATCTTTTGTGGGTTTAATGGGAATTATTTGTTTTGATTTTTTAATTACAATTGTAAATATCATGAGTGGCCACTATGGCTCGGGATGAGAATCTCATGCTATTTGGAGGTGAATCCCATCCTCATATATATAAGGAAAACTTGTATTATAATTTAGGGGTCAACTAAAAACTTGCTCAAAATTGCTGTTAAATTATAGTCAGGATTTCACCTACTTTTTCCTTGATCTCTATAGACTGTAAAATTGGCCAGGATTGATTATTGTAGCAACACTCACTTTTTTAATGAATACAAATATTGGCTTCTACAAAAGGGTTTGTTCTATGTCTCAATTATCTTTCATCTCCATTTTGAATGCTTGTCAATGCTAGATTAATTGGATCAATACTTTGATACTTTATGTGTGCTATGGTTATGATGTATTTAGTTTTTATAATCAATGTGTGAGTTTTCTCATTTCCCTTTTGTAGTATTGTTATTTTGTGTGTTAACCTACAAATTACCATAGGGCATTTATGTGTAGTTTACTATAAAATCATAGTAATCATATTTAGTGAGGGATAATATTTGAGGCATTCTCTCCTTTCCCTCAAAATCTTCCCACTATGTGTTCTTGGCTGTATAAATTTAGTGAAACTTAGTCTATAGTGGTATAAATATGGCAAGGTCACTTGGTTCAATGATCAATGCATTGAATTTATTCTAAACTTGGAGGCTCCCTTTTATAACTTAATCAACCTTACCTTTTGTGTTTTTTTATAAGAATGAGCTAGCCTTTCCCCTTGTGTTTAGAAATAGAAAATCACAATACTCGAACTTCCATAATAATCTTTGATAATTAGGCACATGTGTAAGAACTTCATATTGAAATTTAATTGGTAATGTTACATCTCTTGGAGACTATTCACAAAAACTCTATTTGTGAAGTCAAATACCTATAACCATACCTTGGGTTGATACTAGATTAGTAATAAAATGGAGAATTAAAGTACATAGTTGTCCCCATATTTATTTTTTGGGAATACCCAATCTCATGGGTATTTCATGAATTCAAAGATTAGAACTGATGCAGGGGCATCCTATAAGGACCCCAAAGTTGATTCATTTTTATATTAAGGTAGTCTAGTAAGTGTCTAATAGGTATTAAAGGTCATAATTAGTCCATATGTGATAGTCTTAAGGTGCATGAGATTTGAATTCTATGTTTTACCTCCAAAATCACTATTTGAATATTTGGGAAAGTTATAAAAGTTTTTTTTTTTTTTTTTTTTTTTTTTTTTTTTTTTTTTTTTTTTTTTTTTTTATGTTCTTAGCTAGGAAATGTTTGTATAATATTTATGATAGGTATATGAGGGCTTATTATAGGTAATTAAATGTGTGGTTAAGTTACTCTAGTCGTAATTCATTTATAAGCTCATAGGAAGCAGTTTCAAGAATGGATTGGAGGTTTTGCAAAAATCAGTTAGAGTAGCTACCTTTGATATAAAGTGTGTCCTTATAGGATTCTCAATCAGTTTTGGTATGTATTAAAAGAAAAAATAATGTTATACTCAGGTAATAATGGAGATAATATCTCAAAATATTGGTGAAATTATTATAGCCATGTTTTATGTATACAGACAAAATGTTGACAATGTTTCTCTTTGAATGCTCAATGAAGGCATATGTGACTATGATCTATTTTGTAATTCATTATGAATTGGTGAGTCTTTTTAAATTAATTAAATGTGATATATGATCTATTTGGTTTCTTTTTTTTTACAAGAAGACTTAGAATATATAAAGGAAAGAGAGAACCCCTTTTTAAGGTGCTAAAACAAAGACCCCTGTTCTTGACTTGCCTATTTTGTTACAGACATTGTTTTAAAAATTGAAAATCAAATGGAATTTGTTAGCTATTATGAATTTTATTTAAGGATTAATTAATGTATTTTGAGGCTATTAGTTGAAAGGAATAGTATTTAAATAATTTGGTGTTCAAACATACTCATAAATAGACACCTATTTTAAAGGTTATTCTTTTATGTGCAGACTATATTTTGTTATTAAGGGGTAAAGACTTTGGGATTGTATTGATTTATGTTCCTTAGTCTATTATTGTTTTTATTATGGTAAATATCAATATATATTGAAGAGATCATTTTTTTAAATACTTACACAAACTGAACCCTATTTCCTATAGCAGTCATTATTTGATTGGACTATGTGTGTGTTCTTTGGAAAGAAGTGATTCTTAAAATGATGACCAAGTGCTTGGGTATATTGAGGTAAAATTTTTTAATATTTTTAAGGTTTTATTGAATATTTTTGTACATTTATATGTGCATTTTTCATTCTTATAGAGGTACAAACCTCTAGACAACCATTTTCCTACACAATCAAGTGTATCTTGAGTTAGAAATATAAGATAGTGGATTGGAAGTGTGCATCCAATGACTAAAGGAATTGCACAAGGTCAAGATAGACTTAAAAAACTTATCACATCAATTTTAAACACAATCAAATGTTCACCATTGAATTTTATGTGCTCTCGGGTAGTGATAGAGCCACAATAGCCCTAATTTAGGGTTTATTTCATATCTTTACTTCCAGCTATCAAAAAATGCCAAAATTTTATAATATAACTATATTATGGGTGCTCTAACTAGATCACATGCTTTTAGGTTCATATGGATTGTGTAGTACATATTTTTTTTGGTCTAAGTTGAATTAGGCCTAGAAAAGGGCTAATTGAATAGGCCTAAGAAGGAAAGTAGACCTAGGGAAAGAATTAGGCCACCAAAATTGACACACAGGTGGGTTTTAACAAGGTAAAGAAGAATAAATCTTTGGTATGTCATAATTAATTGTAATTTTTTCTTACTATTATGATAATAGCGCTAAAGGGTTACTAAGAAGGGTCAAAGAACCTAATGATTTTGGTCAAAAGGATAAGGCTGAGATTAAATCCAAGGAACCTTTGCATAATTTTGGTATCAAAGCTAGTAAAATTTCCTAGTGGATATAAAAATTATTAAAATCATGTTTTTTGAGGTAAGTTGTAAGACAGGGAACCAAGAACTGTGTTTCATAGAGAGTGTTAGTAGAGATGAAGATTTGTGTTAAGCATAAAATATACTGAGAGGGGGTGAATTAGTAATATTATATATCTTATAAATCTTTCCTTTAACCAATATTCCACTTAATCAAACATTCAAGATATGCAATAAAACTCAAACAATAAACATCACACAAGACAGAGAGACACCAGATATAACGTGGAAACTCAATGTGGGAAAAACCATGGAGAATCAATCTCAAATATATTCATGAGAACAACCCCATAGGAGCACCATAACCCTTTGACAAGTACAAACCTCAGCTACAATTTTTGAGCACCACCCCATAGGAGCTTCAAACCCCTTTGCCAAGCACCAACCCAGCTGCTATTCATGAGCACCAACCCACAGGAGCACCAACCCCTTTGTCGAACACCAACCCAGCAACAATTTGTGAGCACCAACCCAAAGGAGCACCAACCCCTTTGTGTATACCACACACCTATCTCTCAATGTTGCTATCTCAACAAATGATAGATCAATACAACATCTCCTTCCTCTCTATCACTTTTGCTCTTCTAAGCTAGATATAACAAATACAAATCATTTCTCAAAATTACTCTTCTAAGATAGATATTAAAATATAAAATCAACCTCTCACTTCCACATTACAAATGGCTACTCAAGCCTTTATTTATAGCTTTCCAAATGACCTTCAGGAGCAGATTGCAAAGTTGCTGGAACTACATAGTCATCGATGTCTGTCAGGAGCGACCAATGTCGGTCAGGAGCAGACCAGGAGATGCCAGTGTTGGTCAGGGATTAGCCGATGTCAGTCACAGGCAAGTAGGTAGGAACCGATGTCAGTTACCTGTGCATCCAGAAAGCTATTTCCATGGGCAGAATAGATTGTTTGCATGACAGGATTAAGTGATAGTCTTAAGTCCGCATCTCTATTTTAAGTAAGACCGAGTTGAGCCCTTGTTTAGAGAGGTGCATCTGATAGTTGTAATTGCATTGCTCATGTTTCCTAATATTATATATTGGGATAGATCTTCATAGCTCATTAGAGTGTATTGGTATGTAAAAGTATTGTAAAATACATGTGAATCAATCTAGGTTGTTGGATTTGATTGTAACTCTTGAAGGAAAGAGATTTAGGAAGAGATCTATACATCTGAGAGAGGTGTGGAAGAAAAGAAGTTTCTTTAATTATATTCCTTTTGTAAAGAGTTTAATACAAGTTTTTAGGGTGGTTTCTTGTATCTCTTATTTCTTGTCAATTCTGATTCTAGTTACTTATCATTCTGATTTGATTTCGTATTTAATTGCTTGCATAATTGTAATCAAATTTGTTGGTTGATCTCCAGCAAACTGGTATCAGAGATCAGGTTCACTAACAGGTGGTTTAGATCTGTGTAGTGTGTATTGATTACAGGTTACTCACAAGGATTTCTATTTGAGTGGGATAAGCAATGGCAGAAGAAAGTAAACTGAGAATGGAGAAGTTAAATGGCAAAAACTACCAATTATGGAGAATGTAGATAGAGGATTATCTATATCAAAAAGATCTATACTTATTGTTAAGTGGGATTGCAAAGAAGCCCACATACATGGATGATGAAGAATGGGAAGTTCTTGATAGAAAGGCTCTAGGGTCTATAAGACTGAGTCTAGCATATACTGTGATATCTAATTTATCACATGCAAAGTCAACGGTAGAGTTAATGTCTACTTTAGCAAATATGTATGAAAAACCCTCAGCTTCAAATAAGGTATATCTTATGAAGCAGTTATTTAATTTGCAAATGCATGAAGGTGGATCTGTATCTAATCATCTAAATGATTTCCATGGAATTGTAAATCAATTAAGTTTAGTCAAAATTGAGTTTGATGATGAAATAAAAGCTCTATTAATCTTATGCTCTTTACAAGAGAGCTGGCATAGCCTGGTAATGGCAGTTAGTAATACTACTTCTACCTCAAATATTTTAAAAGTAGATGATGTTTTTAGTGTTATCTTGAATGAAGAAATCTGTAGGAAAAGCACAGAGAAAACATCAGGGAACGCTTTAAATTTTGAGAGCAGGGGAAGGCAAAAAGAGAAGAGCAAGAAAGGGAGATCAAGGTCTAAGTCAAAGATGAGAGGAATATCCAAATCAAGAAATGGCAGGAGGACAGCCTGCTAGAATTGTGGAAAGATAGGGCACATAAGCAAAGATTGATGGTCAAAGCCTAAGGAGGACAATCAACATGAAGAAAAAGAAGTAAAGATTGTAGGTATTGCACAAGATGCTTTAATATTCTCTTTGCATAATAATATAGAATCTTGGGTGTTAGATTTTGATGCATCTTTTCATGCTACCCCCAATAGAGAATATTTTAGTGACTATGTCCAAGGAGACTTTGGAATAGTGTACTTAGGGGATGATAAGCCATGTAGAATGATTAGCAAAGGTAAAGTGCAGTTGAAGATGCAGAATGGCAACACATGGGTGTTGAGATATGTTATGCATGTTCCTAACTTGAAGAGAAATTTGATCTCTACAAAAAAGTTAGGGGATGAGGGTTCTATAGTAACTCTCACAGCTGAATCTTGGAAGGTTACCAAGGGTGCACTTGTGTTAGCCAGAGGTAAGAGAGAAGGTACTCTATTTATGTAATTGTATTACTAAGAATTCTCCTTCTGTATTATCTACTTCAGATGTAGATGCAAAGATGTGGCATCATAGGCTTGGCCACATGAGTGAGAAGGGAATGACAATTCTTAAGTCAAGAGGTAAGCTTTCAGATTTGAAAAGCATAGATCTAGATTTTTGTGAGCACTGTATTTTTGAGAAACAAAAGAGAGTGAGTTTTCTCAAGACTGGGTTAACAAAGAAGAAGCTTAAGTTACAGCTTGTTCACACAGACGTGTGGGGACCGGCTCAGGTTGCTTCTATTGGAGGATCACAGTACTATGTTTTGTTCATAGATGATGCTATAAGAAAGGTATGGGTCTATTTTATTAAGAATAAATCCGATGTATTTGAGACTTTTAAGATTTGGTAAGTTATGGTTGAGAATGAAATAGGCAGGAGATTGAAGTGCCTAAGATCTGACAATGGTGGTGAGTTCTGTAGTCACAAGTTCAATTGGTATTGTTATATGCATGGAATACACAGGCAAAGGACTATTCCAAGGACACCTCAGCAAAATGGAGTTGCTGAAAGGATGAATAGAACAATAATGGAGTGTGCACGGTGTATGAGGTTGCATGCTGGGTTGCCCTTAGAGTTTTGGGTAGAAGCTGTGGATACAGTAGTGTACTTGATTAATAGAGGACCCTCTACATCACTGGATGGTGGAATTCCAGAAGAGGCATGGATAAGTAAAAAGGTAGATCTTTCATTTCTCAAAGTTTTTGGTTATGAAGCTTTTGTGCACATTGATAAGGAAAATAGAAAGAAGCTAGATGCTAAGTCTATGAGGTGCACATTTATTGGTTATAGCTCAGGAGATTTGAGTTTTAGGTTTTGGAATCTAGAAACTAACAAAATAATTAGGAGTCGTGATGTTGTTTTCAATGAAAAAGTGATGTATAGTGATCAGCTCAAGAAGCTAAATCAATCTGGGCAGAGCAATGGAGAATTAGACGAGGTGACGGTCCAAAATGAGCTCATGGGAAGAAATAATCATAGACAAGAAAACACAGAGACCGACGTTAGCTAGGTAGAAACTGACATCGGCAGAACATGAATCGATGTCAGTCAGACAGTGACCGAAGTCAGCCAGGTAGGAACTGACGTCGGTCATGGGGAACCGACGTCGACTAGTAATAGGCCTAGAGGTGACTGAGGTCGGTCACTGTCAGAGAATTTGGGTGGACAGTGTGCTGTGAATGAGTCTCAAATGCCCATCAGGAGGTCAAAAAGGGTAAGTAAACCTATAATTAAATATTCCTCTTCATTATTCTATTTATTACTTATTGATGGTGGAGAACCAAAGAGTTTTGAAGAAGCAATACAGGTAGAATCCAAGAATCAGTGGGAGCATGGCATGGTTGAGGAAATGGAGTCCTTGAAAGAGAACCAAACATGGGATTTGGTTGAGTTGCCAGCAGGAAAGAAGACACTAAAGAACAGATGGACCTACAAATTAAAGGAAGGTGAGAATGGATACATGAGATATAAGGCCAGATTGGTAGTGAAAGGATTTACATAAAGACTAGGTATTGACTTTGGTGAAATTTTTTCTCCTGTAGTTAAAATGACTTCTATACGGACTGTATTGTCTTTAGTTGCTATTGAGGATTTGCATTCTTGAATAGCTTGATGTTAAGACAACATTTATTCATGGAGATTTGGATGAAGAAATATATATGGATCAGCCGGAAGGATTTGAGGTCAAAGGTAAGGAGAAGCTAGTGTGCAGATTGAAGAAAAGCTTATATGGCCTCAAGCAAGCTCCTAGACAATGGTATTTGAGATTTGATAGGTTTATGACTGAGCATGGCTACAGTAGGTGTCAATCTGACCATTGTGTGTATTTTAAGAGATTAGATAATGGTAGATATATTATTCTATTGTTGTATGTAGATGATATGCTGGTTACAGTATCACACATACAGGATATCTCTGAGCTTAAGGTGAAATTAGCTCACACGTTTGCCATGAAGGATTTGGGAGTAGTAAAGAAAATCCTTGGCATGAATATTAAGAGAGACAGGAAAAATCATAGGTTGATTTTGTCTCAAGAGGATTATGTGATCAAGGTGTTGAAATGGTTCAATATACAAGATGCAAAACCAGTAAGCACACCTATGGCTAGACATTTTAAGTTGAGTAAAGAACAATGTCCTAATTCACATGATGAGGTAGAGTACATGAGGAAAGTTCCATATGCTTCCATAGTTGGAAATTTAATGTATGCAATGATTTGTACTAGATCGGATATTGCCCAAGCAATGGGAGTTGTAGGTAAGTATATGGCCAATTCAGGTAAGGAGCACTGGAAAGCAGTTCGGTGGATCCTTAGATATCTGAGAGGAACCAGCAGTAGGAATTTGTGCTATGGTGGTTCAAATACTTCTCTACATGGTTATGTAGATTCAGATATGGTAGGTGATTTGGATGGCAGGAGGAGCACCACAGGATATGTTTTCACTGTTGGTGGAATGGCGGTTAGCTAGATTTCTAAGTTGTAGAAGGTTGTTGCCTTGTCAACTATAGAAGCAGAATATATTGCAGTCATAGAGGCTAGCAAAGAGATGATATGGATGACACGGTTCATGGAAGAGCTTGGAAAGGAGTAAGAGAGTTGTAGATTGTATAGTGACAGTTAGAGTGCAATTCATTTTGCTAAGAATTCAGCCTTTCGCTCAAGAACCGAGCACATACATCTAAGGTACCACTTCATACGATAGGTATTGGAGGATGGTGAGTTGAAGCTAGAGAAGATCCATACAGATAAGAATCCTTTGGATATGCTAACCAAGCCGGTAACAAAGGAGAAGTTGAATCTTCATTCAACTTTTGTTGGTCTTCATGATTGAGTTGAAGATGGAGGAGCTAGAAGATGTTGTTGTACAGGTACTAGTGCAGCTATTTATCTCCAAGTGGGAGATTTTTAGGGTGTAGATCTAAAAGCTTCACCAAGTGAGTAGATTGCGAAGTTGCTAAAACTACACAGTCACCGGTGTCGGTCAGGAGCAACCGACGTCGGTCAAGAGTAGACCAGGAGATGCCGACGTCGGTCAGGGATCGATCAATGTCGGTTACTTATGTGTCTAGAAATCTATTTTTGTGGATAGAACAAATTATTTGCATGACAAGATTAAGTGATAGTCTTAAGTCTACATCTCTATTTTAAGTAAGACTCAGTTGAGCCCTTGTTTAGAGAGGTGCATCTGATAGTTGTAATTGCATTGCTCTTGTTTCCTAATATTATATATTGGGATAGATCTTCATAGCTCATTAGAGTGTATTGGTATGTAACAATATTGTAAAATACATGTGAATCAATCCAGGTTGTTGGATTTGATTGTAACTCTTGAAGGAAAGAGATCTAGGAAGAGATCTGTACATCTGAGAGAGGTGTGGAAGAAAAGAAGTTTCTTCAATTGTATTCCTTCTGTAAAGAGTTTAATACAAGTTTTCAGGGTGGTTTCTTGTATCTCTTGTTTCTTGTCAATTCTGATTCTAGTTACTTATCATTTTGATTTGATTTCAAATTTAATTACTTGCATAATTGTAATCAACTTTATTGGTTGATCCCTAGCATGATCATCATCATGTTTGGCCATGAATAGAATCTCTTCTTCTTTTGAATCGCTAACTCCACTATCTTCACCTGAGCTAGGATATTTAGAATACAGGTTCTTCTTCTCGAATCCCTTCTTAGATTTGCCTTTGAAATTCTTCTTATATGTAGGCTTTTCTTCTTCATCATCTTTAACCTTATCTGGGCATCTAGCTGAAAAATGTCCAATCTTCCCACAATTAAAACATTTAAAAGGTCATTTTTCTTGATATTTACCTATTCCTCTTTTTGGCCTACGAATGAAAAGTGCTTAGTTGTCATCTTCATTATCACTGGAACTATCACTTAATTCTTGAATCTTAGCTTTCTCCTTCTTTGATGTCTTGAAAGCTACTTCTCTTTTTGAGGGTTTATCTTATTTTGTCTGCATCTCATATGCCATGAGAATACCATGAAGCTCATCCATCTTCAACTTGGCTAAATTCTTCATCTCCTCGATTGCCGAAACCTTTGCATCATATCTCATTGGTAGAGATCTCAAAACCTTTTGCACCACTGTTGACTCTTCCAATGTTTCTCCAAGACCTTGAATCTAATTTACTATTTGATCAACTCGCAAGAGATAACTTTCTATATCTTCTTCTTCTTCCATATTCAAACTTTCAAGCTGCCTTCTAAAAGTTTTCAACTTAGCTTGTTGAACCTTTCCATCAGCTTTGTAAATATTCTCAAGTTTTACCCAAGTTTCATGAGTAGATTTACATTGCATAACTTTAACAAATTTAGATTCACATAAAACACATAAAATAACATTTAAAGCTTTAGCATTACAATGACTTGCCTTCTTTTTTACTGGAGTAATTGTAGATGTCTGTGGCTCTTCATATTCCTCCACCACTAATTTCCATATGTCAAATCCAAGGGCCATCAAATAAACCTTCATTCTCATGCTCTAAAAAGCATAATTCATCCCATCAAACAAAGGTGCTTTATTTATATAAAATCCTTCCTGTGACCCAGCCATCGTGCTTTCCTGATCTACCTTCAAGCTGTAAAACTTTTCAAAAAGGAACCTGCTCTGATACCAATTGTTAAGCATGGAATATACTGAGAGGGGGGGGTGAATCAGTATATTATATATCTTATAAATCTTTCCTTTAACCAATATTCCACTTAATCAAACATTCAAGATATACAATAAAACTCAAACAATAAACATCACACAAGACAGAGAGACACCAGATATAACGTGGAAACTCAATGTGGGAAAAACCATGGAGAATCAATCTCAAATATATTAATGAGAACAACCCCACAGGAGCACCATAACCCTTTGCCAAGTACAAACCTCAGCTACAATTTTTGAGCACCACCCCATAGGAGCTTCAAACCCCTTTGCCAAGCACCAGCCCAGCTGCTATTCATGAGCACCAACCCACAGGAGCACCAACCCCTTTGTCGAACACCAACCCAGCAACAATTCGTGAGCACCAACCCAAAGGAGCACCAACCCCTTTGTGTATACCACACACCTATTTCTCAATGTTGCTATCTCAACAAATGATAGATCAATACAACATCTCCTTCCTCTCTATCACTTTTGCTCTTCTATGCTAGATATAACAAATACAAATCATCTCTCAAAATTACACTTCTAAGCTAGATATTACAATATCAAATTAACCTCTCACTTTCACATTACAAATGGCTACTCAAGCCTTTATTTATAGCTTTCCAAATGACCTTTGGCCTTCCTCCTTTTTGACCTTTCATTCCTCATGGAAAATGGCCCCAATCTTGGATGACCCTTCATATCCAAGCATTTGAAAAGTCATGTGGTGACCCTTCATGACCAAAAATGTCTTTCCCACTTTTGTCCTTATCTTTGGTGACTTTTCGTATTCCTTTAAGTGTACCTTCATGAAAAATTCACCCTTTACTCTTTTGTCTTCACTTGGTGACTCTTGGTATTCCTCAAGATGACTCTTCATGGGAAAATGCGTCCCATCCTTCTTTTGTCTTTATCCCGTGACTCTTCATCTTCTCCATGGGCCCTTATTTTGTTTCATATGCAACCAAAAATATATTCATTAATATTAAATAAATATTAACTCATATTAGCCAAGATAAACAATATTAAATGCAATGGGGCCTTTATCACCAATAATACTAAACCTTTGACATCAATGACAATATTTCCAATAATCTCCCCGTTTGTCATTGATGGAAACATCAATCCTAAAACTGCCACATCTTGTCACCTAGCCACATCCTATCACCTACACATACTGTCATCTAAAAGCATATAGTAACTCTCGCTTACTGTAGCAACCTGTACCTATTTTCTACACCTGTACCTATACCTATTATTCTACCCCTTTGACATCAATGGAAAAGGGCCTACTTGGAGCTAACACTTAGCTCCCCCTCACTTGATGTTGAACATTAATGGTAGGAAGTAATAGAAATTAATCCCAACTCCTCTCACTAATTTTTGAATGTATCCTTTGATCATGCCTTTGAGAAGATATCTGACAAAACATATACATTATTCCCTGTCTTTTGAGCATCTACAATCAACTCATTTGAATATTTTCTTCTAATCTCAAAACCTTCATCATGAAACCTTAATGTGTATCCTTGATCACAAATTTGACTAACACTCAATAGATTATACTTAAGACCTTTTACATAGAAAACATTTTTAGTCTTAGTTTTACCATAATCCAAACTCAAAGTACTTTTTCTAGCTATCCTAGCAGTGGTTTTATCTCTGAACCTCACTATACCACCATTAATCTTCTTTAGAGAAATGAACTTACTTTTATCTCCTATCATATGCCTTGAACATCTGCTATCAATTAACCATGGTTGATCTTTACCTCCCACATGTAGAGCTATCTACACCATCATAGAATCTTCATGTTGTTTTTTCTGCCATGTACATGTTTGAACCTTCTTCCTAATGAATGGATCTTTGACACTCTGATTCTTCTTCTTGATGAATGGAGCTTTCAACCTCTGATCCTTCTTGACTGATTCGAACACACTTTTACGATACCGAGCTATGTGTCCATAGTTGTTGCACTTGTAGCATACTATGGTCTCTTCATCAAAGCTTGATAGAAGAGAAAAAGAGTTGTGGCTTTTGCTTGAATCTACTTGACTTTCCTTCTTATTTATGAAATTGTTAGCTCTTTTTCTACATTCTACTTTCTTGTGACCATATCCATTACATTAAAAACAATAGCCATAAAAATAAGACCTATTTGTATATCTCTAACCTGATTGCCTTTTGTAGCTTTGTTCTTTCCAGCCTTCTCTATTTCGAATGTCCTCTGTATTCTTCACTTCTACCCTTTCTATTTCCTCTTGTGTCAGAACTTCAGCATAACTCTTTTTCTTTTCAAATCCGATACCTAGTTTATCTGAATATGCTTTTTGACTTTCCAATTTCTTATTCAGCATGTTAGTGTTATCTTTAAATTTTAAATCACTGACTACTTTATCACTGACTGCTTTCTTAATATCTTCTTTTAAAGAGGCAATTTTAATAACATACCTTTCACAATCTTTTCTTGCTATTTCCAACTATGCTGTGAGATCTTCTTCATTCTTCTTGGCTTCTTCAAAGTGTGCTTGTAGATCTTCAATCATTTCCTTTGACTCTTGTTCACTTTTCTCAATCTAGTGCTTTAACCTTCGATTCTTCTTTTGAACAGCTTCTAACTCTTCTAGGGCACAATTGAGTTCTCCTTCCATATCTACTTCAGCTTCCTCCTCTTCTTCTTCTTGATCTGTTAGGGTGTGGAGCTAAAAGCTTCACCAAGTGAGCAGATTGCAAAGTTGCTGGAACTACATAGTCATCGATGTCTGTCAGGAGCGACCAACATCGGTCAGGAGCAGACCAGGAGATGCCAGTGTTGGTCAGGGATTAGCCGATGTCAGTCATAGGCAAGTAGGTAGGAACTGATGTCAGTTACCTGTGCATCCAGAAAGCTATTTCCATGGGCAGAATAGATTGTTTGCATGACAGGATTAAGTGATAGTCTTAAGTCCGCATCTCTATTTTAAGTAAGACCGAGTTGAGCCCTTGTTTAGAGAGGTGCATTTGATAGTTGTAATTGTATTGCTCATGTTTCCTAATATTATATATTGGGATAGATATTCATAGCTCATTAGAGTGTATTGGTATGTAAAAGTATTATAAAATACATGTGAATCAATCTAGGTTGTTGGATTTGATTGTAACTCTTGAAGGAAAGAGATCTAGGAAGAGATCTGTACATCTGAGAGAGGTGTGGAAGAAAAGAAGTTTCTTTAATTATATTCCTTCTGTAAAGAGTTTAATACAAGTTTTTAGGGTGGTTTCTTGTATCTCTTATTTCTTGTCAATTCTGATTCTAGTTACTTATCATTCTGATTTGATTTCGTATTTAATTGCTTGCATAATTGTAATCAAATTTGTTGGTTGATCTCCAGCAAACTGGTATCAGAGATCAGGCTCACTAACAGGTGGTTCAGATCTGTGTAGTGTGTATTGATTACAGGTTACTCACAGGGATTTCTATTTGAGTGGGAGAAGCAATGGTAGAAGAAAGTAAACTGAGAATGGAGAAGTTAAATGGCAAAAACTACCAATTATGGAGAATGCAGATAGAGGATTATCTATATCAAAAAGATCTATACTTATTGTTAGGTGGGATTGCAAAGAAGCCCACATACATGGATGATGAAGAATGGGAAGTTCTTGATAGAAAGGCTCTAAGGTCTATAAGACTGAGTCTAGCATATACTGTGATATCTAATTTATCACATGCAAAGTCAACGGTAGAGTTAATGTCTACTTTAGCAAATATGTATGAAAAACCCTCAGCTTCAAATAAGGTATATCTTATGAAGCAGTTATTTAATTTGCAAATGCATGAAGGTGGATCTGTATCTAATCATCTAAATGATTTCCATGGAATTGTAAATCAATTAAGTTTAGTCAAAATTGAGTTTGATGATGAAATAAAAGCTCTATTAATCTTATGCTCTTTACAAGAGAGCTGGCATAGCCTGGTAATGGCAGTTAGTAATACTACTTCTACCTCAAATATTTTAAAAGTAGATGATGTTTTTAGTGTTATCTTGAATGAGGAAATCTGCAGGAAAAGCACAGAGAAAACATCAGGGAACGCTTTAAATTTTGAGAGCAGGGGAAGGCAGAAAGAGAAGAGCAAGAAAGGGAGATCAAGGTCTAAGTCAAAGATGAGAGGAATATCCAAATAAAGAAATGGCAGGAGGACAGCCTGCTAGAATTGTGAAAAGATAGGGCACATAAGCAAAGATTGATGGTCAAAGCCTAAGGAGGACAATCAACATGAAGAAAAAGAAGTAAAGATTGCAGGTATTGCACAAGATGCTTGAATATTCTCTTTGCATAATAATATAGAATCTTGGGTGTTAGATTTTGATGCATCTTTTCATGCTACCCCCAATAGAGAATATTTCAGTGACTATGTCCAAGGAGACTTTGGAATAGTGTACTTAGGGGATGATGAGCCATGTAGAATGATTATCAAAGGTAAAGTGCAGTTGAAGATGCAGAATGGAAACACATGGGTGTTGAGAGATGTTATGCATGTTCCTAACTTGAAGAGAAATTTGATCTCTGCAAGAAAGTTAGGGGATGAGGGTTCTATAGTAACTCTCACAGCTGAATCTTGGAAGGTTACCAAGGGTGCACTTGTGTTAGCCAGAGGTAAGAGAGAAGGTACTCTATTTATGTAATTGTATTACTAACAATTCTCCTTCTGTATTATCTACTTTAGATGTAGATGCAAAGATGTGGCATCATAGGCTTGGCCACATGAGTGAGAAGGGAATGACAATTCTTAAGTCAAGAGGTAAGCTTTCAGATTTGAAAAGCATAGATCTAGATTTTTGTGAGCACTGTATTTTTGAGAAACAGAAGAGAGTGAGTTTTCTCAAGACTGGGTTAACAAAGAAGAAGCTTAAGTTACAGCTTGTTCACATAGACGTGTGGGGACCGGCTCAGGTTGCTTCTATTGGAGGATCACAGTACTATGTTTTGTTCATAGATGATGCTATAAGAAAGGTATGGGTCTATTTTATTAAGAATAAATCTGATGTATTTGAGACTTTTAAGATTTGGTAAGTTATGGTTGAGAATGAAATAGGCAGGAGATTGAAGTGCCTAAGATCTGACAATGGTGGTGAGTTCTGTAGTCACAAGTTCAATTGGTATTGTTATATGCATGGAATACACAGGCAAAGGACTATTCCAAGGACACCTCAGCAAAATAGAGTTGCTGAAAGGATGAATAGAACAATAATGGAGTGTGCACGGTGTATGAGGTTGCATGCTGGGTTGCCCTTAGAGTTTTGGGTAGAAGCTGTGGATACAGTAGTGTACTTGATTAATAGAGGACCCTCTACATCACTGGATGGTGGAATTCCAGAAGAGGCATGGATAAGTAAAAAGGTAGATCTTTCATTTCTCAAAGTTTTTGGTTATGAAGCTTTTGTGCACATTGATAAGGAAAATAGAAAGAAGCTAGATGCTAAGTCTATGAGGTGCACATTTATTGGTTATGGCTCAGGAGATTTCAGTCTCAGGTTTTGAAATCTAGAAACTAACAAAATAATTAGGAGTCGTGATGTTGTTTTCAATGAAAAAGTGATGTATAGTGATCAGCTCAAGAAGCTAAATCAATCTGGGCAGAGCAATGGAGAATTAGACGAGGTGACGGTCCAAAATGAGCTCGTGGGAAGAAATAATCATAGACAAGAAAACACAGAGACCGACGTTAGCCAGGTAGAAACTGACATCGGTAGAACATGAATTGATGTCAGTCAGACAGTGACCGAAGTCAGCCAGGTAGGAACTGACGTTGGTCATGGGGAACCGACGTCGGCCAGTAATAGGCCTGGAGGTGACTGAGGTGGGTCACTGTCAGAGAATTTGGGTGGACAGTGTGCTGTGAATGAGTCTCAAATGCCCATCAGGAGGTCAAAAAGGGTAAGTAAACCTATAATTAAATATTCCTCTTCATTATTCTATTTATTACTTATTGATGGTGGAGAACCAAAGAGTTTTGAAGAAGCAATACAGGTAGAATCCAATAATCAGTGGGAGCATGGCATGGTTGAGGAAATGGAGTCCTTGAAAGAGAACCAAACATGGGATTTGGTTGAGTTGCCAGCAGGATAGAAGACACTGAAGAACAGATGGACCTACAAATTAAAGGAAGGTGAGAATGGACAGATGAGATATAAGGCCAGCTTGGTAGTGAAAGGATTTACATAAAGACTAGGTATTGACTTTGGTGAGATTTTTTCTCCTGTAGTTAAAATGACTTCTATACGGACTGTATTGTCTTTAGTTGCTATTGAGGATTTGCATTCTTGAATAGCTTGATGTTAAGACAACATTTCTTCATGGAGATTTGGATGAAGAAATATATATGGATCAGCCGGAAGGATTTGAGGTCAAAGGTAAGGAGAAGCTAGTGTGCAGATTGAAGAAAAGCTTGTATGGCCTCAAGCAAGCTCCTAGACAATGGTATTTGAGATTTGATAGGTTTATGACTGAGCATGGCTATAGTAGGTGTCAATCTGACCATTGTGTGTATTTTAAGAGATTAGATAATGGTAGATATATTATTCTATTGTTGTATGTAGATGATGTAGATGATATGCTGGTTATAGGATCACATATACAGGATATCTCTGAGCTTAAGGTGAAATTAGCTCACACGTTTGCCATGAAGGATTTGGGAGTAGCAAAGAAAATCCTTGGCATGAATATTAAGAGAGACAGAAAAAATCATAGGTTGATTTTGTCTCAAGAGGATTATGTGATCAAGGTGTTGAAATGGTTCAATATACAAGATGCAAAACCAGTAAGCACACCTATGGCTAGACATTTTAAGTTGAGTAAAGAACAATGTCCTAATTCACATGATGAGGTAGAGTACATGAGGAAAGTTCCATATGCTTTCGTAGTTGGAAGTTTAATGTATGCAATGATTTGTACTAGATCGGATATTGCCCAAGCAATGGGAGTTGTAAGTAAGTATATGGCCAATTCAGGTAAGGAGCACTGGAAAGCAGTTCAGTGGATCCTTAGATATCTAAGAGGAACCAGCAGTAGGAATTTGTGCTATGGTGGTTCAAATACTTCTCTACATGGTTATGTAGATTCAGATATGGTAGGTGATTTGGATGGCAGGAGGAGCACCACAGGATATGTTTTCACTGTTGGTGGAATGGCGGTTAGCTGGATTTCTAAGTTGCAGAAGGTTGTTGCCTTATCAACTATAGAAGCAGAATATATTACAGTCATAGAGGCTAGCAAAGAGATGATATGGATGACACGGTTCATGGAAGAGCTTGGAAAGGAGCAAGAGAGTTGTAGATTGTATAGTGACAGTTAGAGTGCAATTCATTTTGCTAAGAATTCAACCTTTCGCTCAAGAACCGAGCACATACAGCTAAGGTACCACTTCATACGATAGGTATTGGAGGATGGTGAGTTGAAGCTAGAGAAGATCCATACAGATAAGAATCCTTCGGATATGCTAACCAAGCCGGTAACAAAGGAGAAGTTGAATCTTCATTCAACTTTTGTTGGTCTTCATGATTGAGTTGAAGATGGAGGAGCTAGAAGATGTTGTTGTACAGGTACTAGTGCAGCTGTTTATCTCCAAGTGGGAGATTTTTAGGGTGTGGAGCTAAAAGCTTCACCAAGTGAGTAGATTGCAAAGTTGCTAAAACTACACAGTCACCAGTGTCGGTCAGGAGCAACCGACGTCGGTCAGGAGTAGACCAGGAGATGCCAACGTCGGTCAGGGATCAATCAATGTCGGTCACAGGCAAGCAGGCAAGAACCGATGTCGGTTACTTGTGTGTCTAGAAAGCTATTTTTTTGGATAGAACAAATTGTTTTCATGACAGGATTAAGTGATAGTCTTAAGTCTACATCTCTATTTTAAGTAAGACTCAGTTGAGCCCTTGTTTAGAGAGGTGCATCTGATAGTTGTAATTGCATTGCTCATGTTTCCTAATATTATATATTGGGATAGATCTTCATAGCTCATTAGAGTGTATTGGTATGTAACAGTATTGTAAAATACATGTGAATCAATCCAGGTTGTTGGATTTGATTGTAACTCTTGAAGGAAAGAGATCTAGGAAGAGATCTGTACATCTGAGAGAGGTGTGGAAGAAAAGAAGTTTCTTCAATTGTATTCCTTCTGTAAAGAGTTTAATACAAGTTTTCAGGGTGGTTTCTTGTATCTCTTGTTTCTTATCAATTCTGATTCTAGTTACTTATCATTTTGATTTGATTTCAAATTTAATTGCTTGCATAATTGTAATCAACTTTATTGGTTGATCCCTAGCATGATCATCATCATGTTTGGCCATGAATAGAATCTCTTCTTCTTTTGAATCGCTAACTCCACTATCTTCACCTGAGCTAGGATATTTAGAATACAGGTTCTTCTTCTCGAATCCCTTCTTAGATTTGCCTTTGAAATTCTTCTTATATGTAGGCTTTTCTTCTTCATCATCTTTAACCTTATCTGGGCATCTAGCTGAAAAATGTCCAATCTTCCCACAATTAAAACATTTAAAAGGTAATTTTTCTTGATATTTACCTATTCCTCTTTTTGGCCTACGAATGAAAAGTGCTTAGTTGTCATCTTCATTATCACTGGAACTATCACTTAATTCTTGAATCTTAGCTTTCTCCTTCTTTGATGTCTTGAAAGCTACTTCTCTTTTTGAGGGTTTATCTTATTTTGTCTGCATCTCATATGCCATGAGAATACCATGAAGCTCATCCATCTTCAACTTGGCTAAATTCTTCATCTCCTCGATTGCCGAAACCTTTGCATCATATCTCATTGGTAGAGATCTCAAAACCTTTTGCACCACTGTTGACTCTTCCAATGTTTCTCCAAGACCTTGAATCTAATTTACTATTTGATCAACTCGCAAGAGATAACTTTCTATATCTTCTTCTTCTTCCATATTCAAACTTTCAAGCTACCTTCTAAAAGTTTTCAACTTAGCTTGTTGAACCTTTCGATCAGCTTTGTAAATATTCTCAAGTTTTACCCAAGTTTCATGAGTAGATTTACATTGCATAACTTTAACAAATTTAGATTCACATAAAACACATAAAATAATATTTAAATCTTTAGCATTACATTGACTTGCCTTCTTTTTTACTGGAGTAATTGTAGATGTCTGTGGCTCTTCATATTCCTCCACCACTAATTTCCATATGTCAAATCCAAGGGCCATCAAATAAACCTTCATTCTCATGCTCTAAAAAGCATAATTCATCCCATCAAACAAAGGTGCTTTATTTGTAGAAAATCCTTCCTGTGACCCAGCCATCGTGTTTTTCTGATCTACCTTCAAGCTGTAAAACTTTTCAAAAAGGAACCTGCTCTGATACCAATTGTTAAGCATGGAATATACTGAGAGGGGGGGGTGAATCAATATATTATATATCTTATAAATCTTTCCTTTAACCAATATTCCACTTAATCAAACATTCAAGATATGGAATAAAACTCAAACAATAAATGTCACACAAGACAGAGAGACACACCAGATATAACGTGGAAACCTAATGTGGGAAAAACCACAGAGAATCAATCTAAAATATATTCATGAGAACAACCCCATAGGAGCACCATACCCCTTTTCCAAGTACAAACCTCAGCTAAAATTCATGAGCACCACCCCACAGGAGCTTCAAACCCCTTTGCCAAGTACCAACCCACAAGAGTACCAACCCCTTTGCCGAGCACCAACCCAACAACAATTCGTGAGCACCAACTCACAAGAGCACCAAACCCTTTGTGTATACCACACACCTATCTCTCAATGTTGCTATCTCAATAATTGATAGATCAATACAACATCTCCTTCCTCTCTCTCACTTTTGCTCTTCTAAGCTAGATATAACAAATACAAATCATCTCTCAAAATTACTCTTCTAAGCTAGATATTACAATATAAAATCAACCTCTCACTTCCACATTACAAATGGCTACTCAAGCCTTTATTTATAGCTTTCCAAATGACCTTTGGCCTTCCCCCTTTGTGACCTTTCATTCCTCATGGAAAATGGCACCAATCTTGGATGACCCTTCATATCCAAGCATTTGAAAAGTCATGTGGTGACCCTTCATGACCAAAAATGTCTTTCCCACTTTTGTCCTTATCTTTGGTGACTTTTCGTGTTCCTTTAAGTGTCCCTTCATGAGAAATTCACCCTTTACTCTTTTGTCTTCACTTGGTGACTCTTGGTATTCCTCAAGATGAATCTTCATGGGAAAATGCATCCCATCCTTCTTTTGTCTTTATCCCGTGACTCTTTGTCTTCTCCATGGGCCCTTATTTTGTCTCATATGCAACCAAAAATATATTCATTAATATTAAATAAATATTAACTCATATTAGCCAAGGTAAACAATATTAAATGCAATGGGGCCTTTATCACCAATAATACTAAACCTTTGACATCAATGACAATATTTCCAACAATTTGTTCAAGAATATGATAGACCAAATGGCACAGTTGATTGCCCCATTGGTCATGAGGATGGAGGCTATTGAGGATGATCTCAAAGAGAGAGTACAAATAATAGTAATAGATAAACAAGAAGGAAATGGTAGGTATCAAGGTCAAGTATCACCTTTAAAACTATGAATAAATGAGAGAGGAAATGACGAGGTGGTTTAAGAGAGACCAAAAATACAAGTAGAAGCAGTTAAAAAAAGCATGGGATTACAAAAACATGCATGAAAGATCAAATAATTTTTAGATGGAAGACTAGGAAGAGATTAAGGTCATATGAGAAGTGTACCAAGACAAAGGTTTTAAGGAAAATGTTGGCATTGCCATAAAGAGGGACATAGAGTAGTTGAGTGTCAATTGAGCATGAGTAAAATTATATAGTATTAGAGTATAAGAGAAGTGAATGAGGAAATGAGAGAAGAAATAAATGAGTCTTTACTCATGAGGAGAATATTATTGCAATAGAGGAAGCAAGTCAAATAGCTACCTCAAAGAAGAATCTTATTCAAAATTAGGTGCAAAACAAAAGGTAAGGTTTGTAATTTAGTGATTGATGGGGGAAGCACTAATAATATTGTGTCTTTAGAGATGGTGTATAAATTGGGCTTGAAGAGGATGCCACATCCAAAACCATACAATTTTTAATGGGTTCAAAAGGGACATCAAATCCTAGTAAGTGATCAAAGTTGGGTTGAATTTCATATAGGAGGATATAAAGATAAAGTCTTATGTGATATTATGCCCATAGATGTTTATCATTTGATGTTAGGAATACCATGGCAATTTGATAGGTAGGTTATTCATGATGGTCAAGCTAATACATACACCATCAAGAAACATGATGAGATACACATACTTTTCCCATTAAAAAGTGAATAAGAAATAAAATATGAAAGGATAGTGATGATGTAAACAAAGTAATATTGGAGCAACGCCATGGAAAGTTTGGGTTTGGTTAAGGCACCAAAGAGAGAAGAAAATATAAGATGTCTTGAGATGGTTAGTATGAAGAGTTATGAGTCCAAAAAGATGGACATAAGATAGGATCAAAAAGAATACAAGGTGACAATATAGGTCATCAAGAGGTATAAAGATAGTAGTTTTCAAAGGGAAAAATACATAGCACCTATGAGAGTTATCAAGAAATAAGATAACCAAAACAAGAAGGGAAACCAAACCTATGAAAGAGATGATAGCAAGATAGTAATATAAATTGTAGATGAGATGGATAATAAGTGGATTGGGAATGAAACCAAGCAAGATAAGAAGATGGAAAATGAAGTGTCCAAGAAAGAAGCACAAGAGAGAGCCATGAAGGCTCCAAATTTTGATGTTAACCATATTCTTTGTGATATGAGTGCAGGTAAGGAGAAAAAACACTAAACAAAGTGTGGAAAAAGTCAAGGAAAAGGAAAAGATTGAGATAAATAAACAGCTTAAGGTAACTATGGGATCCAAATAAGGAATGTTAGATAAACTCAAATGTTTGAAATAGAGTCTTGAATAAGTAAAGAATGTCAATGAGTTGGGTAATATTCAATAGTCCCATGAAAGACAGTCAAGTGACTTTCAAGATAACTATGTAAGAGTGAAAAATTAAGGAGATGGAATAGTGAAAATGAATACATAGCCCTTGCATATGCATGAGATAGAGAGCAGTCATAGTGGTGTTACACAACAACAAACCAAGAGTCTACATAAGTATGAGGCATGTAAGGACCAAGAAGATGTTGTACATAATGTGAAGTGGATAGAAAAATAAGAAATAATGGAAGAAGAAGAAGTCATATTTATAGTATGATTTCTCATGGAAATAAGGAGAATGTGAATTAGTTTATAGAGAAGGAAGAGTGGTAAACACCTGCAAGGCAAGAAGAAGATAACAACATCTATGTTTCTCTTAATTTTGTTTTATATACATATATACTATTCAATAATATGAACCAAAGGAGGCCTGATTATGGGGCCTAATAACATGTTTTCCTATATGAGAGACAAGTATAAGGATATTCTTTATATAAGGAGTTTAATTTTACTTAGCTAGGAGCATACACCAAGTACATCAATAAGAACCTATGTCAAACATTTTTTAGCTTGGTAGTATGATGAATGAGCATCTTATAAGGACCCCAAATTTGATACATTTTTATCTTAAGGTAGTCTATTAAGTGTCTAATAGGTATTATAGGTCTTAATTAGTATATATATGAAGTCTAGACAATCTTAAGGTGTATGAGATTCAAATTCTGGCTTTTCCAGCCAAAATCATTATTTGAATATTTGTGAAAGTTATGAAAGTTTTTTTTATGTTCTTAGTTAGGAAATGTTTATTTGATATTTATGTTAGGTGTATGAGGGATTATTAGATGTAATTAAACATGTGATTAAGTTACTCTAGTCATAATTCATTCATAAGATCATAGGAAACAGTTTCAAGAATGGATTGGAGGTTTTACAAGAATCAGTTAGAGTAGTTACCTTTGATATAAAGCACGTCATTGTGGGATTCTCAGTTAGTTTTGGTATGTATTAGAAAAAAGAATGTTAGACTCAAGTAATAATGGAGAGAAGATATCAAAATGTTTGTGAAAGTCTTATAGCCCTATTTTCTGTATACACATAAAATGTTGACCATGTTTCTCTTTTAATGCTTAATGAAGGCATATGTGACTATGCTCTATTTTAGAATTCATAATGAATTGGTGAGTCTTTGTAAATAAATTTAATGTGATATTTAATCTATGTGGTTTCATGTTTTTGAAATAAATACTTCAAATAGATAAAGGAAAGAGAGAACCCATGTTGAAGGTGATAAAACAAAGACCCATGTTCTTAAAGGATCAAGATACAGACCCTATTCTTGAGTTACCTATTTTGTTATAGATTATGTTTTTAAAATTGATAATAAAATGGAATTTTTTAACTATTATGAATGTTATTGAAGGATTTAGGAATGTATTTTTAGGCTATAATTTTCAATGAATAGTAATCAAATCATTTGGTGTTTAGACATATTCATAAACAAACCCAGGTTGCTCTTTTGTGTGCATACTATATTTTATTATTAAGGGGTAAAGACTTTGGGATTGTATTGATTTATGTTCCTTAGGATTTTATTTTTGGTTTTTCATGGTAACTATCAAGATATATTGAATATATCATTTGTTGTTCAAATACTTGCACAAACTAAACCCTAGTTTCTGTAGCAGTCAGTATTTGATTGGACTGTGTATGTGTTCTTTGGAAAGAAGTGATTCTTAAATTGATGATAAAGTGATTGGGTATATTGAGGTAATATTTTTTTTTAATGTTTAAGTTTTTATTTAATATTTTGTTGCATTTATATGTGTATTTTTCATTCTTACCGAGGTATAGACCAATAGATAACCATTTTCCTACACAGTCTAGTGTATCTTGAGTTGGAAATCTAAGACAGTGAATTGAAAGTGTGCATACAATGATTGGAGGACTTGAAAAAGGTCAAGATAGACCTAAAAAACCTCTCAAAATCATTTTAAACACAATCAAACATTCACCATTGAATTCTATGTGCTCTAGAGGAGTGATAGAGCCACAAAAGCCCTAATTTAGGGTTTTGTTGTATATCTTTAGTTACAACAGTCAAAAAAGTCCCAAATTTTTTAATATAACTATATTACAGGTGCCCTAACTAAATCATAGGTTTTTAGGTTCAAATGGATCATGTAGTATGGATTTTTATTGTCTAAGGTGAATTAGGCCTAAAAAAGGGCTAATTGAATAGGGCTAAGAAGGAAAGTGGACCTAGGGAAAGAATTAGGCCACCAAAATTGACACACATATGGGTCTTAAAAAGATAAAGAATAATACATCTTTGATAAGTCATAATTAACTATAATTTTTCTGTACTAGCAAGATAACAAGGATAAAGGGATACTAGGAAGGGTCAAAGAACCTAGTGAGTTTGGTCAAAAGGATAAAGTTAAGATTAAATCCAAGGAACCTCTACATCAGTAACACACAAGAGCTGGTGCTATAAAGAAGGGAAAAAAATTTAGGCTTTTCATCAATTTTATGAGTGTGTGGAGATTATTCTTATTGATAATAATATACTAAACATTATTTGATTGTGAAACATCGTAGAGTTGAGTTCGCTTTTTACTAGGGTTAAGTCTCATCATGGCTAATTAGTAATTCCCCCCATGTTTTCATAGAAAACTTAAGCTTAAACAACTTATACCTATCATGATTCCAATTAGTTTATCCCTAAAAACTCTCCTAAATTCATTTCAGAAGATGGCATGGTTAGCTAGCTCTACCATTAATGTCTTGGGAGTTTTCCATGATTTACCTAGGAACTTGTTATCTCTAGATATTGCACCCTAGAAGAGGTTGTTCAAGCCTCTTCAATATTTTTCCAACATGGGAATACTTTCAGGTGTGTGGGGCACCTATAGTTGAAGTAAACCTCTAGATTTTAAGGGCTAGTTCCCTAGATATGACTTGATGTGCTTATGCTACTAAAACTACCTATTATGGGTGAAAAGGGAGAGAAAGATACATAAATAAAACCTAAACTAGGAGGTGATACACAAAGATTTGATTCCATTCATACACTTAGAATTTTCATAATGAACTAAGACAACCAAACTAGCCTCAACACCATTAACGGAGCGCCCTACGATTAGTGTTTCTCATGAAGGCAAATAAAAACTCAAAAAATGAATTCAAGTGAATGGAAGGTTATATATGACACTAAAAAAGTCATACACACTTCATGAAACCTGTCAAATTGAAATAGGTTCAAAAGGAGACCCCCTCATGGTTGAACATGCATAAAAAGCTACCTGGAGTGTTAAACATTATTATTAAAGGAGGAGACACCAAATTTTAAGTTATTTTTATGAAAATTAAGTTGACTTAGAGTAAATTCCACCCCCAAAAGAACTTCTCCCAACTCCACATGGATGGTTCATAGTGAGTGCTTGAACTTGCCGTTCCTTGGATTGTCAATGGAAAATGAAGAAAATGAGTTAAAGATGAAACATTTTATGAAATATATGAAATACAAATGTGGAAATGACCTATTGGGAGGTGAAGAGTCACACCACCATGTTCTTAGCTGCAAGTGAACTCAAGGAGTCTGTATAAGTGCCCAAAAGGGCCTAAAGATAAATAAAAATACCATTTCTTGATCATAATTAATTATATAAATATCATATAATGGATCCTAACATTATCTGACTTCTCCCACATTGAACCACAACTTGGTGACAAATTTGTTTCTTGGAAAATTCTGTATATCTCATAATTAAGTTAAAAATATGGCAAAATGACCCTTTTGGCATATGAAACAAGGTGAATAATAAATAAATAAATTGGAAACATATTAAAACATGTTAAAATCCATATTATAACATTTTAAACATAATTTTATCATTTTATCATCTTTGACCAAGGTTAAACAACTTTGACTTTTGTTGACTAGGCCATTTCAAGAGGGATGAGCTTATGCAAGGACTAGGGGAAGGATAAGTAAGATGTTTATACCATTATGAGAGCCCATAAGACATGAAACATTATTAAAAAGTTCAAAATATTATGGGTTAACTTGAATTTCACTTGGGGTCAAATTTGATCAACATTCTTGGTGATCTTAGGGGTGGTGTGCCAGCTATGCCTAAAACCAGTTGCCTAATCCTTCCTTTGGGAATGGAGTCACACATATGGGTAATAAAATTTAATTTAATATACATTTTGATCAAGGGAAAAAATATAGTTTACCCACACACATAAAATCAAAGACACACACCAACAAAGGGAAGGAAACACACAACTTGTGCTTTAAGAGAACATTGGGAACACAAAAACAAATTGAAATAAAACCAAACTAAACACACACTATCCTAAAATAATCTCTCCCTTCTAGATGAAAGGGAAAGTCTGAAACTCTTCTTTCCTCATATAGTTAAGTGATACATGAGACATATTTCCATTTGAACATTGGCATGGAAGCCTTCATCTTTCTCATGGTGTTGGCTAATCTTCTTGTCATGGATTTCAATGCAGCTAAGATAACTTCAAAAAAATCACCTATAAAGATGAATTATTCTTTCACTTCAACTACCTGAGCTTATTCATAAGACTCCTTAGTTTCTATATGATCTAATGATACCTCATCAAAGCATGTTTCTTGGCTCCCCATGTTGTCTTCAGAATGGACAAGTGATTTCTCAGCTGCAAGTTCTTCAAGCTCATCAAGGAGCTTAGTGTAATATTCCCAATATTGATCATTGTATCTCATGGATAATTTTTTATCTATCTTATCATATACTTTTCCTTCAACCTTGTAAATTTATCCAAGCTTTTTTAGAAACTCAATCTACTGTAGCCACTTTTCTTTGTCATCTCTCAAATCAAGGATAACCTCTTCCACATGAACTTCTTCATCAAACACCTCATCTTGATCCTTGGTCATATGGTCCACTCCAATTTTATCCCCATCCTTCTTATGATCAGATATAACTTCATTTGAGTCTTCTTTCTCTTGTTTCAAGAAGCGTGAGTTATGCTTGATAGCCCCAAGTGGAGTTCTAATGATAAATTCTTCTTCATCATTACTTGTGTCATCCTTTTGCTCTACTAAAAACTAAATTTATTCATCTTTTTCTACTTCCCTTAAAATTTTTTATTCTTAAAGAAGAGATGGGGTGGGAGGCTATAAAATGGATGAATTATTTGAAGAAATAGTGCAAGGTGTAGTGAGAGGCTCATGAATGGATATGGAAGAAAGAAAAAGCTCTTGAAATGACTCTTGGATAGAAACAAGGATTTGTTGGGTTAAGGGCACATCATTTTCTTCCACAACCACCTCATGATTTTCATCTTCTTCTTGGACTTATCCTTTAACCTCTTTCTTTCCCCAACACTTCACCATTTGGTCCCAAGTTGGAAGCTTGGAACTAGTAGGCTCTTTTTAGGATTGAATAGGTTCTTCTTCAAGGAGAGGAATGGTGGAAGAGAGATAGATAGGTCTATGGGTTGGGGATGGAGTGTGATGTTCATGGATGGGCATGGAGATAGGTGAAACTTCTTGAATGGCTTCTTGAGGGAGAGGTAAGATAGGATGAGCAATAGGAAGGAGATATTCTTCATACAAGCTTCATCATCCTCCTCATCTTATTGAGGCTCTTTATAGTTTTTTGGAGATTCTTTTACAACTACAACTTGTTCCATATTATCTTAAGTTTCCCATCTCTCTAACCTATCAATCCACCATTCAAAAGCCTCTCTTTCCATAGACAATCCTTCATTAATGACATATTGATTCTCTTCCTCAGCATACCCCTACATGTCCATTAACAATCCAACTAAAACTCTTAACCAATCCATAATACCACCAAGAGTTTCATCACAACACTTATATATCACACTCATATGCTTTTCTAATTCTAGAAACTTTGGCATAACTGCCCACACATTTTGAGAATGAAGGGTGTAGTAAGCTTGGACAAAATAATTAGGATGTTTGATTTCTTCAAGCAAGGTTTTCAAAGCTTCATATTTTCCCTTCCAACTAATAGTGTTACTTGACTCTTCATGACAAGGATGAGGTGAATATGGGTCATATGGCTGGTCAACAACAACATACTCATTTGGAAAGGTACTAGGTTGACCATAGAACTACCATGACTCATAAGGATGATGATATTCTTGATAGGACTATTGAGAAGGATAAAAAGGGTAATAAAAAGGTTGATAAGGAGGTTTATGGTAAATATTCTCCTCATATCCAACCATATCAACTTCATAAGTCACATGAAAATACAAGAATTGATCAAAATCTTTAGCAATAGATATTTGGGCTACTTACAACTAGAATTTCATTTGGAGTCACCATTAGTGCTTGCTTGGATGATTCGAAAAGCTAATAGGAGAGAGGACACACCAAAAATCTTCCCACTATTTGGACCTTGTCCCACCAGGCATGCCAAAACTATTGTCTCCAAATATTTCACCCTAGAAGAGGTTGTTCAAGCCTCTTCAAGATTTAGCCAACATAGGAATAATTCTTGGTGTGTGGGGCACTAATAGTGGAAGTAAACCTCTAGATTTTAACAAATAGCTCCATAGATATGACTTGATGTTCTTATGCTACTAAAATTTCCTATTATGGGTGAAAAGGGTCAGAAAGATACATAAATTAAACCTAAACTAGGAGTTGATACACCAAGAGTTTCTTCCATTCATACACATGGAATTTTCATACTGAACTAAGACAACCAAACTAGCCTCAACACCATTAATGGAGCTCCCTAGCATTAGTGTTTCTCATGAAGGCAAATAAAAATTCAACAAATGAAGGAAAGTGAAGGGAAGCTCAGATATGACATTACAAAACTTATACACACTTCAAGAGTCTATTGCAGTAGCATTGACTTCATGAAACCTATTAGGAGAGAAGTCATTTGCAGCAACACATTCAAGGATTTCATGAAAACAAGATGAACTCAATCTATACTTGACATTCAAGATGGATCACTTCAAAACGTAGTGAAAATGAACTTAGAGTATAACTAACTTGCTTTTCATTAGCTTAAGTACAAATCAAGGTACAATTTTGGCATGGCTTTACCATGAAAAGAGTTAAAATCCTTTGCAAAGCCAAAATGGCTTCCATTTATAGAATTTGGAAGGAGAGAGAGAAGAGAGAAGTTGAAGAGGAATAATGACAAGTGTAAAAGTTCTCACATCAGTTAAAAATCATGAGAATGAGGTGTAAGAGAGGTCAATAAACTTAATTTCACTTGGTCACATCCCAAATTAGCCTCCTCTTCCAAGTGTGGCATAACAATCCTCTCAATCATTCCTCCTTTTGGAAACTACCTTCATCATGGGATTTCTTGAGCACTCAAAATCAAGTGGTGGAGAAATGTCTCATGTTTGGGGAGAATATGGAGTTACAAAGATGATTCCACCTGCATTGGGATTTTTTTCATCATGACATTCTCTTACATAAGCTCATCCTCACCTTGCAACCATGATCACTCTCTAATAGGCCTATCTTGACACTTGGCACTATAATATTTGTATCTTCCCTAAATTATCCATAAAAAGGGTCTTATGACACATGTTAGGACAACTCATATGCTCAGCTCCATCCAAAACACCTTAAAAGACTTCCAAATTTGAGTTACCACTCTTTCCACTATGTGATCACTTTTCTCATTCTAGACTAGCTGAAGTGAGAAGCTTAGCATGGAAACTTTTGGGAATTATAAATATATATATAAATGGAATGGATAGTTTATTCAAGTCCCAAGCTATCCTCTCAAGTGATTGGCATCCATTGGTCATCTTCAAGACCTATAAAAAATAAGAAAATGTTAAGAAAAATTATAACCTGCATCACCTATATGGATTCCATATAATATGAATCCATGGACATAATACTCACAGATCTGGAAACAACTTCTCTTCATCACTCATGGTAAAATTCATCCATTTAGATGCACTTTTAGGCTCATTTTCACCATCGGGTCCTAAAATAAGGTTTATACTGATGGAGTCCATACTGTTGTTGTAGGTGTCTATAACAAGAGTGATGGAGTATATATATATTTTTTATGGATTAAAAATATCTAAAATACCCCTGAAATAACTAACTAGTCAAGTGTAAATCATGGATAAGGTCAAAAATGCACATGACCTTCAATTTGGCTTCTAGGCTAAAGGGTCTCTTTCATGCATGACTATAACCCTTATTGGTTAGAGCATCTTGTTTGATTCCAAACCTTATATAAAGGTGTTTTATCTTTTTTTAGGTCCCCTATAGCTTATCCAATCTTCACTTGATATTTTATTTCCCTTTGATCATCACTTTGACCATTTTCCTCAAAATTGTCATCTTCATGCATGCTAAAATTGCCCCTTCTCTGAGACAAAATAGAGAGGATTTTCACTATTAGTATTGGAAAATTAATTATTTTATCACCTTATTTGACTCATAAGGGTAATCTATACCACATTTCATCCCTCAATTTCAATTTTAAGACCTCTATCTCCTCAAATTCCTAGGGTAAACTTTTTAGGAAATGTTGTATGTAGGGTAGGCATGGTTGACTGTATTTGCTTCCTTGTTGGGACCTTATCCATGTTAAAAATTCACTATGATATGATCTTATGTGCATTAAAGTAAATTTAAAGTATCACCATATATTATTCAACCCTTTAATCCTCAAAACATCCTTATGCTTATGCCAACACAACCTAGGATCTTCAACTGCTAAGATTGAGACACTCATTTATACTACTTTTAGGTGTCTTTTGTGATGTTTGTCATGGTGTGTGGAAATAATTTCCATGTTATATGTCAATATATTTTATTCATTCTTTGGTTTTACTTTGGAACCTTCAATAAATCATCATTTCATGTTTAGATCTTCAAGGAGGATACTTCTTCCTTGACTGGACTGAGACCATTTTCTGCCCCTAAAGGTGCCTTCTTGGAAAGAATTAGGACTTATGGATGTTGAATAAATGTTAATAATTATATAATTTAGGTCATTTCTCATTAATTTGAACCAAATCCACCAATCAAACTCATTTGATATATGGAAAAACCCTACCTTCAACTTTAATATTTACCTCAGTTGTATGTGCCAATCTACAGGCCTGTAGGTGCATGTGGGGTCTCTCTTCTTTGATTTTGATGTGAGAATACCATTGGATTAATTATAAGGTCACAAAGATAATTTTAATTAACCTCTTCACCTTAGAACCTTAAAAACACCATATAGAAGTCAAATTAGGCCACTGTCCAAGATGTTAGTTGTAGGTGCTTGTCTTAGGCTTGTTGTAAAGATAGGGGAGGGTACATTAGGGATAAAAACCCAAAAAAAAAATTTATCTATATTATTAGCTTATAATTACATTTTTGATCATTTAGGATTGGTATCCATTGATAGCATAGTTTAAAACTATCCTCATGAAATGCAAAGTTAATTTTTCATCAATACCCTGTAGAGTTCACTGTCACAATTTAGTGGTTTTTTAGAAACTTCAAGGCATTAAAAATCCATCTTAAACTCATAATTTTGACCTAAAAAATGGCATAGGAAATTTTTATATATAGGGATACTAGAAAAATCAACCAAGGGTGTTAGAATCTCCTTCTATCATGACATATACTATCCCAAAAAAACTTTAGGATCTCTATTTGGTCCATTTAGGGAGTATGTAATCCAATGGAATCATCTTAAAAATAGGAATAAAAACACATTAAACACTACATGTAACCATATTCAATGTGGAGAATCTCTTTCAAAACACCTGAAACAATTGCAAGTAAAATAAAACTAGTTTAGATCACCTACAAGCCTAGAAGAGGCTTTTCTTAGACATTAGGCTTTGAAAAATAATAATAAGCATGGAGATGTCTTAAAAAACATGAAGGCACACTTGAAACACATAAACCCATCAATCCAAAGTAATAAAACTTGAAATAGCTTGAAAAAGAGACCCCTTCATGGTTGAGCATGCATAAAAAGTTGCACATAGTGTTAAACATTGTTCATAAAGGATAATCCACAAAATTAAAAGTTATTATTATGAAAATGAATTTCACTTAGAGTAAAACCCACCCCCATAAACACTTCTCCCAACTTCACCTGTACGGTCGATATTGAGTGCTTGAACTTGCCCTTCCTTGGCTTGCCAATGAAAAATGAATAAAATGAGTTACAGATGAAATTTTTAATGAAATATATGTAATCAAAATATGTAAATGACATATGGGGAGGTAAAGAGTCACACCACCATGTTTTTAGCTACATGTGAACTTCAGGAATCCGTATAAGTGCCCAAAAGGGCCTAAAAACAAGGAAAACTACCATTTCATGATCATAACTAATTATATAACTATAATATAATGGATATTAATATTATCTAACCTCTCCCACATTGAACCATATCTTGGTGACAAATTTATTTCTTGGAAAAATCCATACATGTCATTAATTGAGTTAAAAATGTGGCCAAATGACCCTTTTTGCATATGAAATAAGGTGAAAGATAAATTAATGACTTGGAAACATCTTAAAATATGTTAAAAATAATATTATAACATTTTAAACACATTTTTATCATTTTACCATCTTTTACCAAGGTTGACTAACTTTGACTTTGGTTGACTAGGCCATTTCAAGAGAGATGAGCTTAGACAAGGACTAGGGGAAGGATAAGTAAGATGTTTAGACAATTATGAGACCCCATAGGACATGAAACCTTATTCAAAAGTTCAAAATAGTAGGGGTTGGCCTAAATTTGACTTGAGGTTGAATTTGATCAATAGGATTTTATGCTTTCCATATTTGAGAGCAAGTTAAATGCATGATGTTAAACTTTGTTTGTGGCAAGATGGAAAAACATGGTTTATGATCTTGCCAAAGTTAGTAGAAGAATTAGAAACATGCAAAATTACTTGTAATTTAATGTTGTCTTGACAAAATTCATGATTGAGATGGAATCAATTAGTGACATTCATTTTAATTTCATTATTTATGGGCATTCAGAGGAGAGACTATTGGAGCTTTGTAGTTCATCAATTCCTTTACTATTTTTCATTTGCATTGTGGGCAAAGCATTGGTAAATAAGTTAGGGTATTTTTTAGTTATCAGGTTCATATCCACAACCTAATTTTCTTTATATTTGGATTATGTGTAATATTTATGTAGTATTATTAGGTTTTATATGATTTTAGTCTAGGTATGTTCTTTTACTAGGTAAGAATTTTACTATAGGGCTTCATTTTTTGTGTGTAAGGTATTGGTAATACAAAAAGGGTGGAGTTGACTACTAGTTCAATAGGCAAATAGTTCTAAATTCTATAGGGTTCTTGTTCAATGAAGGGTTTAATTTTTTATCTGGAGTGAATTAGGTTATTTAGGTTTGAGGTGATTAGTGTCATTGATTTTAATTTCATTATTTTTGAGTATGTAGAGAGGAGGCTATTGGGACCCAATTTTGATATTGTATCGGGTCATATACACAACCTAGTTTTATTTCTATCTAGATTATATTTAACATCTAGGTAATATTATTGATTTTTATATGCTTGTATATTAGGTTTGATCTTTTACTAGGTAAGAATTTTACCATGTGGCTTTGTTTTTTTTTTGTACATAGATATTGTTAATATAAAAAGGGTGGAGTAGACTACTAGTTTTATAAGTAAGGAAAATAGTAACAAGGGTTTCAAGGTTCTTGTTAAGTGAATGGTTTAATTTATTAGCTAAAGTAAATTAGGATATTTAGTGTTTTAGGCAATTAGTGTCATTGATTTTAATTACATTATTTATGGGTATGTAGAGAGGAGACTAATGGGGCTTGAGTCTAACTTACTAGGTGTTTGCAGTAATGGATGTCATTTTAGTTTATGTGAATTGGTTTTATTTTTGACCTAAGGTATTCCAGATATTTTAAGATATGCCTTATAAATTTATAATGTATTTTAATAGGTTATACTATAGACAAAGGCTTGAAGCAAAAAAATTTCATTAGAAAAAAAGAAAAATCTTTGAAACTCTTGTTGATAAAAAAAATGCCTAGAAAAAATAAAAAATACATGGATCAACTTTGGATAAATGTGATTTAAAATGACTAAAAATGGGGAAATAAACAAACTCTTTATACATTAAATAAAAAGTTTATTCATGAAGTTTAGGATTCTCATTTATATCGCTTTCAAAATTGGATATCATACAATTCTATGCTTTACATGCTTGAAAATAATTAAATTAAAATGGATGATAATGATTGTCTCAAATCCTAGACAACCTATTTCATTTCATCAAGAAAACAATTTAAGCCCTTTAGTGAACATGATCACAAAAATTCCTCTTGTAATAATTTGTCTCACTTATAAAAGCAATATTCAATTTACTAAGAGTAATTTCATGGTAATGAATGCACATGCAAAGAGATAAAAGTTTCTTACTAAGTATTTTGATTACAACTTGCATTTTTCTAATACTTATAGGTTTACTATATAGTATTATTTACTTACACTTCTACTATGCATTTCTTTTTTTTTTTTTTTTGTGTGTGTGTGTGTGTGTGTGTGTGTGTGTGTGTGTGTGTGTGTGTGTGTGTGTGTGTGTGTGTGTGTGTGTGTGTGTGTGTGTGTGTGTGCGTTTGTGTGCACGTGTGTGCGTGTGTGTGTACACGCGCACGTGTGTGCGTGCGTGTGTATGCGCACATGCGTGCACACATGCACACACTCACGCACGCATGCGCACATGTGTGTGTGTGTGTGTGTGTGTGTGTGTGTGTGTGTGTGTGTGTGTGTGTGTGTGTGTGTGTGTGTGTGTGTGTGTGTGTGTGTGTGTGTGTGTGTGTGTGTGTGTGTGTGTGTGTGTGTGTGTGTGTGTGTGTGTGTGTGTGTGTGTGACACTCACATGCCTTACATTATATATGTATTCTTTGATATATATATATATATATATATATATATATATATATATATATATATATATATATATATATATATATATAGTATTATGAATCAGATTCCTATTGATAGTCTAAAAATATCTAATGCTCATTGCCTTTAATGTTGTCACAATATGAAAGAGTCTTAGGTAGGAAGAATAACATGTGTGTGTATAGCATGGTAAAATTATTACCTAGTAAAAGAGTATACCTAGTCTATGAGCATATAAAACCCATTAATATTGCCTAGATGTTATACAAGCCAAATAGAAATAAAATTAGGTTGTGGATATGAACATTCAATGTCAAATACTTTAGTAGGTTTCCAATCCTCCTACTATGTTTGATGATATCACAAACCATGTTTTCCCATGCAACTACCAACCAAGTTTAGCATCCTAAATTTAACTCCCCCTCAAATTTGGATAACATTAAATTTATAAATTGTTAGTATTATTTGTGATTCATGCTCAATGTTTGGCAACATCATTATTAGTCCTATACACGGTAGGAATTTTAACCTGCTTCTTTATTTTTTTTCATGAAGGTATTGGTGATGCGATGAGGATGGAGTTTGAATACTAGATTTGTAAGTAAGATAATTAATTATAGGGCATTTTAGATCTTTGTTCACAATCATGAATTTTAATTTATTTCAATTTCTTTAAATTCATCTTATGTCTAACATTTGTTTAATATTGACAGGTTTTATTTGCTATGAGTAGAACAATTGGGTAGTAATTCATGTGGGCTAGCTTGGATTCATAATCCATAAGAAGTTAAGGTAAACAAGGGATTTTAGCATTGTTGTTACAAAAGAGGTTTAACTTTTTTAGTGGACTCGACTATGGTGTTTAGGGTTTAAAATATATTTTTTGATTTATTTTAATTTAATTATATCTAGACACACATAGGGTAGAATATTCAAGATTTATAGTGTGATGATTCTTTTACTATTTTTTATTTATGTTGTGGGTGAAGGATTATAAAAGAACATGGGGTTTTTGGTATTAATTATTATTTTTTTTTTTCTATGGAGATTTTGGTAATACAAAAAACATAGAGTTGGATATTGGTTTTCTGATTGAGTCAAATAATAAAAAGGGATTTTAAGGTTCTTATTCAATGAGTAGTTCAAATTTTTTCTTGTGTTGAAGTGGAGTGGGTTTAGGGTTTAGGGTTTACAAGGGTGTCTAATTCATTTACATCTTGACAGGATAACTCTATTTAAAAAATATAGTAGTTAACAATCATGTGATTAAAAAAACTAAAACTATACATTAAAATAACACTTGATTAACATTAAAGTTTTATAGATAACTCATGCAATATAAATAATAGATAACGTAGTATTTTAATAAATATTAATTTATCCTCACATCATAGTTATGAATAGGAAACCTTTTATCCATTTTTATAATGCTTCTTAAGTGTCTTCAACAACAAGTAGATAATATATTTGAAAATGCATGAGCCTATAATTCCACCTTATCCATATCAGTGAGTGGATTGACAACAAATTAGACCATGATCATTTTTATGTCTTAGAGGCAAGGTTGATTGTCAAATTTCACATTTATATCTTGATATTACTGATAACAATATAACATTATTTCTAACATTGTTTATAGCATGATATTGGACCTATTCAATAATCTATTAGCTTGGTCTATTATTTCATTGAATTTTTTAATTATGTTATTTATCTTGTGTTCTTTATTATATGAATATATTAAACTATTTTTTTTATAAAACATATTATGAAGGATGATTGGTTTTTATAATATTTACACATAATAAAGATCAAAATTGAATATATTCTCTACATTGAATAATATATATTCAATATTCAACCCATTAATGCTAATCAACTGGTACCCATAAGCCAAATAGAAACAAGAACATGTCACACATATGGACTGTACTACTGTCGAAAGCCCTTAGATATTTGTTGATGCTTTATTCACAATGAAAATATAAATCAATTAAATAATTGACAAACTATAAAGCCTTAATGAAATAACAAGATCAAAATGATTGTAACAGATATCCTTTATGTCATAATCCTATGTGTGGGCTGAAATTGTCTCAAGAAAAGATTCAAGGTGAAGTAATTTAGTAGGTTTCTAAATCCCCTTCTAACTTTGTCAAGATGAGAAACAATGTTCAAACATTATGATGATAATCACATTTAGCAGTCCACATTTAACTTGTGTGTAAAACTAGACAACTCATAATCCCCTACCCTACCACTTGCATTCAACACTTGCCTCAAATAAAGAGAGGGAACCAATAATGTACCAAATATTTCCTCCAATCATAGTACACCAAATATTTTTTTAATCAATTTTTTTTTTGACCCACTAAATACCTCACACCTTTTCCCCCAAAACTTTCATGCATATTTTTGAGACCCAGAATGAGGAGATCTCATTGGCTAGCAACCCACCTACTAATTACAAGTTAAAGTAAATCTATGACTAAATTTCTCTCTATAATATATCCATATATGTATGTATGTATGTATGCATGTATGAATAAATGTATGTATGTATATATGTATGTATTATATATGTATATGTATATGTATACATGTGTATATATACATAAATATATACACATACACATACATGCATATACATATACATGCATACATGTATGTATGTACACATATATGTATATACATATATACACATTCAAACATCATGATTACCATATACACACAAATGTGTGTGTGTGTGTGTGTGTGTGTGTACATACATACATATGTATGTATGCATGTACACACACACACACACACACACACACACACACACACACACACACACACACACACACACACACACACACATTTGTGTGTATATAATAATGCATATTTTAAACTCATCATGGTTCTTCTTGGTGTCACATTGTATGGTGTCATAACTACTTAAATTTGGAAATAACATGTCTTAATACTCCATAGGTAGTTTTTTTATTTTTCAAAAAGACATACGTATAATTCATTTTTATATAAATCAATAGAAGGGTGAAATAGTTGTCAAAGTCTAAAAAGAAATATACCTTGTAAATAAATGAAAAAGCATTATACATTATCTGATTAACGATCAAAAATCAATGTGTTTATTTTTAAATTACCTGATCTATATGGAAGAATATTTGAGGGTTTAAACATTGAATATTAGTGGCATGGTTAGAATACACACACACACATGCATACATACATACATACATACATACATACATACATACATACATACATACATATATACATACATATCTCTGTGTGTGTGTGTGTGTGTGTGGGAGAAATCCATTGATACTCACAAAGCTAAAGAATGTAGAATCATAGGCAAAACATTACAATAAGAATGTGAAAAAATAAAGACAAAGGAAGACAATTTATAAAATCATATTTTCTTTCTCCAATAATTATGGAGCAAATGTTGTTTTTTTTTTAATATTGTAAAGATAAACATGCTTAAAATTTGAAGTTATTGATTGAAAATATTCATACAGAAATAGGCTTATGTTTTTATTTTGAGTCATTTAAAATTATATTTATCCATAACTTATACATTATTTTTTTTGTAAACGATAAGACTTTGGCAGCATCTATTAGAACTTCTATAATTGTCAATTATTATAGCTAGGAATTTTAGTTTGATATCATGAGTAAAAGATACAACATTTGGGTATTGGATCAACATCATTGGTCACAAATAAAATTTTCTTATATACTAGTTTTTTCCACATATACTAAAGTTATGTTCAAAAAATAAATAGAAATCTTGCATAGCCCTATATGTGCAATGCCAAGTAAAATGTTCTTTTAAAATACTTTTAACTATGCTTTATTGAACATTGTGAAATGATTTACGAACCAAAAAAAAATGTGGATGGATGTATCAATCAATAATTTACTTCTATAGGAGAGAGTAATCCATTTGTGCAAATAGTTTTCCATGATATAGATATTGCCTTGAATATGATACAAAGCATCACAAGACACAAAGAATGTAAATATATTAAATAGTCTCATAGTGGTCATTTATAATTTGGTTTGGGGTGTTAAGGATATTTTAGGGTCCCTTGGTATGGTTTAGAGTCATTAAGAGTCCTTGAAAGTGTGTGTTTTTAGGCATTTTAATTTTCCCACCAAAATCTTAGAATTCTTAGACTAGCTTGTGGGGTGTTTTGGAGTATTATGTGTAATACAATGTTATTATTTTTTTTAAAAGGTCTGTATATGGTCCTAATATGTGTGTGAGTGGTATTAATTTAAAATTAATGATAAAAAAATGCAAAATTCAAGAATGTTGTTGTTGTAACTTCCCTCCATACATGGAGTTGGCAAAAAAGAGGAAGTTATTTGCATGTTTAGTATATAGAATAATATAATTCATGAAGTAGTCAATGTGAGTTTTAGGTGTGTGTTGGAGGTTTTAAGGAGACAAGGACATAAGATGAATAACCTTAATAAAGTTAGGAAAAGTAATGAATAGAGCTTGAAAACTCTGTTATTACTATAATTGAAGATTTTTTATAAGGTTTTGTGATAAAATGAATGAAAGATATAGATTGTCAAAGTGCAATTAGATATTGTTAAGTTGGTGAGTTATCTACATGAATTCTTGTATATTTTTGTATATAATCAATTGATGTATGGGTAAGTTCACAAAATTTGGGAACAAAAAATGGCCTACTCATTGACACGATTTTTTTTTTTAATTTCATAATTATGAACTTCTATAGATAATTTGAGATGGCTACAATCAAACTTTGAAGATGGTATAAAAACATGAATCATATAATTTCGAGTCTAGTTTCTAAAAACCTTTTTTTAAAAAAAATTGTTAAGTATAAATAGGTCAAACATCTAAAATTTTAAGAGGACCTCCTATTTTTTTAAGAGAACATATTAGATAGATGGTCGTGTGACCCACCATTTATTGGGCATCATTAAATATTGTTTGAAACCCTTTAGTAAATATTTAGATAAGATCTTCTAATGTGTTAAAAAAATTTAATATATTTTTTCAATGAATATATTTTTTCTATTAATTTTTTAATTAAGTAAATCCTAAAAACTGACAAAAAAATGGATAGCTAGCTGTGCATCTGCCTAACTACCTAAAAAAAATGAAAATTACTTTTTTTTGAATGTGTGTAGAATTAGGCCTAGTTTGTTACCATGTAATTTGTTTTTCACTTGTATCAATGAAAAACAAATTACATAAACATGAGTAGGCATGTATATGTGTGTCATGTAGTGGCCTAAAAAAGGTGTAGTTAGAAATAAATATAGTTTGAACCCTTAAAATAGCCCAAAAATTATAAAAATCATATATATGGAAAGAGGAAAACATGATCATCATGATGGTAATAATTTTATAAATTTTTATATTGAAATCCATAATGTATTTGGTGATTGAATTTGAAATTTGTTTGTTTCTGTCAAAACTCTCAGTCTCAGCTATAGATGCACAGTCACAAACCTTTAGATGGGAAATCCAAGCCATTTCCAAGCCTAAAGGATCTATTTTAAATTTAAATTTAAATAGCGTGTACATTTTATATAATGTTTATGAATCATATAACATATTATATAATGTGTACACATTATTTTATAATAAGGCCAAAAAACCAAATTTGGTCTTTGGGTACACATTTTTCTTATATTTTGATATTTTGGTCTTTGGGCATTCATTTTATTTTGTATAAGATATAGTTTTGAGATAAATAAACTTGAAATGGTCACATGTATCCTTAATTTTGTGTTTTTAGTGATGAATGTATAGCTTATAAAATATATAAATGCACTAGGGACCTTGTTCGAAACCATTAAACAATGGCTATGCTTTAGAAATATAGGGTGGCATAGACTTAGCATTGACCAAGTACAACATATGTATAAGTTACCCCAACTTAAACTCTATTGAGTTTATTTAAGATACATTAAAGGTGACAATGTCACCTAAATTTGAGACCTACTTCCCCTCAAGGATGATGCTAAGTAGAGGGACCCATTAATTGTTAATGTGGATGATGTTGCTCACATCATTTAGATGGTTGATCAAAATTGGATACCAGGATGCACCCCCTTGCTGAAGGTTTAAAGATTATATATTTTCTATATCTTCAATTGTATTATTCAAATTTCATTGTAATGAGACTAAACCTTATGATGTGGACTATAAAAAAGTAGAATCTCAGAATTCTTGCTTTGGCTTAGGATTTGAGCTTGAGGAGTCCATTACTAAATTGTGTTATCTTTTGTGTGTATGACTTAATATGAATGTATTTTAGGATCTAGAAGTAATTCAAAGTAGAGGCATATAAATAACTTGAATCATATATAGAAAACTAATAATGTTCGGTGCTCATTCAATTTGAATGGGACCTTAAAGGGATCCACATGACATTTTTCATACAGTAATGACAAGTCAAAGGCTCACATCATGTGAATTTTTATTAGACATGATTTTATGAGATATATGTCAATATTTAAACATTTTTTCTTATATGTATGTATGATATTTGTGAATGGGCCTTAATTAGATTGGTTGGTGGTGATGGGACCTATCTAGGTATCAAAGATCATGAGTTCTACTCATGTGACTTAATAAATATAGAGAGTGCAATGTGCACATACTTACATTTGTCCCTCATGGTATTTGATATGTGTTCATATTTTTCTAAGTGTTTTTTATTACTGATAGGATCATTGAGTAATTTTGATGACATGACATAGTGGGGCCAAGCCCAACCTATCGATATTATCTATTCGAATCAACCACTTGGTGTACATAAGTACATATATCCATATTTAATTAGATCAATATTTTCAAGGTGATAACATCTCTGATCCTTTTGGGATCTAAAATATATGTATATCTAATAGCTCTAACACTTCTCTAGATGTACTAGACCTATATATGGAAATATTTGATTGGATTAGGTGTCCTAAGGCTCTAATAAATATGATAATTCTAGGACTTGAAACTTAGATCTCTAAAACTAATATGTGTGTATGAGATACACATGGATACATCTAATTAGATTAGGCCTCATAGAGCTATGATAGATCTTTAATGCTTCTATAACCTGGGACCTCTAATAGTTCTAACACTTATAAGTTTACAAGGTATAGGTGGTGATATGTAATTAGATTTGGCCTCCTAGGACATTATCAACTCTAAAACTTTTAGGACCTGATGTATCTCTTATAGATTTAACACTTTAGAGTGTACGAGGTACACACATGGCATAAAAATGTTCAATTATAAGGGAAATTAAGATCAAAATAAACCATGTATGAACCTATTTGAAATTGTATACATGATATGATTTGGAGTGAAATTAACCCTAGAATGTCATCATTTATATATACAATACACCAAAGAGTTGATTCATTCAATCAAGGAGGCATGGGAGGCCAATTTGAACCCCTTCTTGATATAACTATAAGAGCATGATATATGATTTGGGACAAAATTAAGTATGATTCTATCATGAATTGAACCAATTAGTCAATTCATATAATTAGAGATTAGGGATGTGATTTGGGTAAAATTGAGCCCCTAAACCAAATTTAAGGCCTAATTGATTATATAATATATGCAACATGTATGGCTTAACTAACCTTAGTTTAATCATATATGCAAATATGAATGAAAATATGGCCAATTTGAACCCATTGAAATTAAATTGGAGCCTACGATGTGATTAAAGGGGTTAAATTATTTCACATTTTGGACATGTTGACTATAAACCCTAATTTTATCACTTAAACATGTAAAGTTCCCCTAAACCCTAATTTCATGGCATATACACATGTAAAAACATATTTCACTAAAACCTTAACCTTAAATCCTAATTTTATAACAAAAACAACCCCTAAGTTCCCTAATTTAATCATAAATACATAAATTCATGAATGTGATTAGTGACAATTTGTGAACCCATTATTCACCTAGTTTTACAATGACCTATGATGGGATTTGGGAAAAAATTAGCTCATTTAGCCTTAAATATTGAGCCTTATTGCATCATATGATATTCTTATTGCTTCATAGTCTTATTCCATAATATTGGGGATTTATGCATCATGTTTGGATTTATGCATCATATTAAGCCTTATTGCATCATATTGGGCCTTATTGCATCATATGATAGCCTTATTACATCACATAATACTCTTATTGCATCATATTAGGGATTTATTACATCTTATGATAGTCTTATTACATCATATTATGCCTTATTTCATCATATGATAGCCTTATTGCATCATATGATAGTCTTATTACATCATATTAGGGATTTATGCATCATATTATAGTTTTATTGAGACTTATTTCATCATATTGGAGATTTATGCAATGCATATGAGTGTTATTTATTATTTTTATAGGATATGTCTATACTTAAAGGAACACGTACATGTTATAGTAACATGTAAACATTACTATAACATGTACACATTCCTTAAAGCAGAGACAAAACTTAATTTTCAATGTCTATTTTTGTCCCAAATCGAGACTGTTGTTCCCATAGACAATTTTTTCATACATTTTGAAGTACTTTTCTAGACCCCACATTTTGAAGTACTTTCTTGGGTGTTTTTTTCAAAATGGGCTCCGGTTCACATTCAAGGAAGAGGAATAAGTTGAATAACAAAACACCAGAGAAATTAATAGAGTTGAGAGAAAAAACCAAGTACAAATGTAAGTAATTCATTCTAGACAAGGTACAAACACTAACCCTGATGAGCCAAATGCCTTAGATAATGAGGCAATTGACAATAATGAATTTAATAATGATGAAACTAAAAATAATGAATTTAATTATGATGAAATTGACAATAATGAATTGAATTATGATGAAATTGACAATAATGAATTAGATAATGTTGGAAGTTCACATTCAGAGTTTAAAGTTTTTTATTTTGTTTATGAAGAGCCTATGCATGATAATTTACCCACCAAATATGAATAAAATTTAAAGGAAACAAATAATTATTAAATTAACAATGAAGAAAATTTCATATAAACATATAATGAAGAAATAAACAATGAATAAAATTTCATGGAAACACATAATCATTTTGAAACACCCTCTCAATGGATTTTGCCATTAACAACACCTCCAAGAATTTTGCATAGAAAATACAAGTACTTAATTGAATTCGATGAAAATATTTTGAAAATACTGCATAACAAAATGTCTAACGTCCATTCAAGAAGACTGGCTCAAGAAATTTGGGATAGTTTCGTTCATAGATTAGATTATGATATTAAACGATGTCAATTATTTGTTTTGTTGATGAAATTGGTTAAGATGAGACCTATAATTTACACATTATGACTAATAACATATAGCATGGATGATGAAAATTATGAAATTATTAAAAATCTACATGATGCATATCATACTATAGGCCCGAGATCATGCAACAAAGATTGTAACGCTACCTAGCGTATAATGACAACTTATGTAGTAAGTGCTAAAATGGGGGAAAATGATTGATTTTAAAAATGATCAGAACACTTGACATAAATAAAAAAACATTAATGAAATCAATTTCATGACGTGAAAGACTTAATGAACCCAATACCAAATATCTCTAGGCATTCTTTAGTAGACTTACATGAAAGGACAAGGCTATAACCGATGCTTTGAAAGACTTATTGCATAATTTTGGAAAGATAATATAAGAGTTTTTCCCAATGCAAGAGATGTAGTGAGAATAAGAGTTGGTTCTCATAATCATGAACCGCATCTGAAACATTTCTGGAATATGTCTCAAACATAATTTTTCTCTAATTTTTTGAAAATATATCCATAAATTTATATTAATCAAAGATTTTTTGAGATGGCTAAACCTTTTTATGTAAAAATAAATCACACACGTACCACTTGTTTTTGTAGGAAACATGTTGAATTTTCAATGCACTATGATGTTTTTTGCCATATTCATTGTACTTTGCATACTAACAACATTTTACAAGAGTGTGGCATAGTAGTTCTATCAAAATCAGCCAAAGAATTTATTCCTAATATATTTTTGAAAGACTAGATGGATAGTTATTTTATAAGAAATCATGTTTGAATGGAAATTATAGCATTTGTGGTGGATTACCAAAATGAAAAAAAAATATCCATGAGGATTGTACAAGTGAAAATCGACATAAATTAGTTGGTTTGAGTAAATACAAATTTATAGATTATCAACTAAAAGATGACAAAGAATCTAAAAGGTGTGAGCTTGTTATGAAAGAGATACCTATTTTAGAATTTATGGTCAAATTCATGGAGAAAATTATTTATGAGTATTTAAGGCACACACATAAGGCTAAATGGTTGGATGAAAATTTCAATCTAAGAAAGGACACATTCCCACTTCATTCTATTATTTTAGTAGTCAAATTTATTGAAAATTACACATTCAAACCACCAATAGAAGTTCAATCACATTATTAAAAATCAACACAAGTTTCCATATTCATGCATATAGCATTCATGCATGCACATGATAGTATAGAGAAAGATTAAAAAATATTAAGGGAGTACCATTTCTATATCAGTGACGATCGAACACATTGTGTAGAGTATATGTAAGGTTATTTTGATAATTTCTATGGACAGTCGACTTAAAGGAACATTAATTTCAATCAACATTACATTTTGTCAAACAATTTCACATCACAATTCAAGAATGCACAAATTTTTTATTGGTTGATCAAGATGCACATTACCACTAGTGTATAACTTATTTTGAGTTTTGCTAAGGCTAGGCATGGAAAAAGGGAGCATGATGGTACTGGAACATGTGTAAAAAGATCCATGGCAAGGGAGGAGTTAAAATTTGACCATGTTTCTAATTTTATTGATGTAAAAATTGTGGTTGAATGGTGTAATGAGAACATGTGTTATGGTGCTCAAGCAAATTCTACTATTGGTAGACATTTTTGGTTAATAGCAGAGAAAGATTTCACAAACTATGAGGATTGTATGACTTTAATGGGTTCATGTGATATCTACTCATTTTTTAGCTCAAATGAAGGTTCTTGAAATATTCATATGTGACACTTGGCATGATTTTGTTCTTCATGCATGGACTCTATTTGTAATGAGTGTGAGTCACAAGAATGGGTGGATGACTAGAGTTATAAACCTTGAATTCCAATCAAGACATATCAGGTTCCACCAATATTATGACTTATAGATATGACATCATCACATGGATTTGACCATATATCTGATCTAGTGTATCTAGGTAGAAGATTAATCTTTATGTACTATTTATTGTCATTATCTACCTTCATAGTGTCATTAAAATTTATTTTTGTGATGTAGGCCATGTTTATGCAATTATTACAGATGAGGACAATAAAGAGGGAACATATTACTAATTATGTTAGTGTGAATATGGAAAGAAAAAATTGACTTCCCTAATCGTAGATGGAGAAAAAAATTGACTATCCCACTGGGTCTATGGTAGTCACTAGAACTTGGCTTCGATGATATCATAGAAAAAATCAAATGCATGGTTTTTTGAAGACTTTAAAATGCATAAGAAGATACTGCACTATTGAAATTTGGATTTTGTAATGAATATTCAATTGTAAAAATATCATGGGAGGCCAAGAAATAGGAATATATGGAAAGTTCATGAGTTAGACCATGAAGATATTCTTGATACTATCAAGATTATAGCATATCTTAGTGGTTTGTTAGATTGAAATGTGCATGTATGTTAACTTGTAAAATGTAGATGTAATCAATTTTACCAAATGTTTTTGATTTTGTAGGTAGTACATACATAAATTTCATATTTAATTACTTACTAACATTTTTTTTAGGTTAGTGGTGCAAAATAATCTTCCACCTTCATGTGGTTGGCAATGTTAGTAAACAATTTTATATTCTTGAAGCTGAGAGAAGCTTACTAAAAGTACTTGGTGTTTCTACATTCCTGAACAATTTCTCATGACAAGTATCTTTATCCTTATATCCTTCTAAACACATAAAAATCCTTGTTTAGAATGATATAAATGGCTTATAGCTAAACTAAATGCATTAAAATTACCTCAAATGGCTTTACACATCAATGTTATACGCAAAACAAACACACTTTTCATTGATTTGCATATTTTCATTGGTATGGCACTCCTGAATAGTAGTGAAAATTCACTTGTAGGTGGATTTTATGTCAAAATAATTGGAGAACATGTAAATTTCCTATATAGACGTGCTTAAAGTGATGGATTTTCACCTACAGGTCCTAGAGGAAAAAATGCTAGTTGGAGGTCAACAAGTTATCTCTTCACTGCCAAAAAGTTAAATTTTAGGACCTGTTACTACACCTTTTGCCATGAATTGATCTCATAGGTGATATAGACTAGATCTGAGGTGAAATTAGAGATATTTAACATGCACAGGAGGGATCTTATGGTTTGTCCATACAACTTATAGTTTTGGTTTTATGCATGCCTAAAGTCAGGCTGAAAATCAACATCTTTCTTGTATTGGGAAGGGCATTCTTGAGCTAGGAATGGGTGATTAGGTTATAAACTAAGCCAAATGAGAGGCTAGTAACCTGGTCCTAAACATTGTCTTCCCCTCTATATGTGTTGGCAGTACCAATTTTCAGCCAACAAGCACTGGAATAGAGTTCTTGAACTGTAGCTTCAACTTTGACAACATTTATTATTAGTGTTTTCATACTCCTAAACATTAGTGAAATTACACTTGTGGGTGGAATTGGATGTCATGATCATTAAATGATGTGTAATTTTCCTATATATAAATGTTTGAAGTGATGGGTTTTCACCTACAGGTCCTGGAGGCAAAAACACTAGTTAAAGGTCAACAAATTGTCTCTTCACTACCAAAAGGTTGCATTCTAGGACCCATTATTGAAACTTATAACATAGATTTTTCTCAAATGTGATAAAAAATAGATATAGGGTGTAAGTAGAGGGATTTAACATGCATAGGAGGTATCTTATAGTTCATCCATATGACTTACATTTTTTTTATGCATGCCTAAATTTAGGCTAAAAATCAACATCTTTCTTGTATTGGGAAGGACATTTTTGAGGCTAGAATGGATGGTGGGTTTGTCAAATAGGATATATGAGAGGCCAAGAACCTGGTCCTAAACATTATCTACCCCTTCACATGTATTTTTAGTTCCAATTTTCATCTAATAAGCACCGAAAATGGCATTCTCAGAATGTAGCTTTAACTTTGACAGCATTTGTTGTTAGTATTTTTGTGCTCCTAAACAATAGTGAAAATGCACTTATGGGTGGAACTTGATGTTACGATAATTATAGAAAATGTAATTTTAATATATATACATTATTAAAGTGATGTATTTTCACCTTCAGGTCTTGGAGTCAAAAATGTTATTTGAAGGTCAACAAGTTGTCTGTTCACTGCCAAAAAATTGCATTTTAAGATCTATTACTGCAACTTCTACCTTGAATTGATCTTAGAGGTGATAAAAAATACATATAAGTTTAAATTATATGTATTTCAAATATATATGAGGGATATTATGGTTAATTTATATGACTTATAGTTTTTGTTTTATGCATACCTGAATTTAGGCTAAAAATCAACATCTTTCTTATATTGGGAAGGGTATTCTTGAGCTTGGAATGGGTGGTGGGTTTGTCAACCAGGCCAAATGGGAGGCTAATAAATTGGTAATGGACATTATCCACCCCTTTTAACATGCTTTCAATGCCAATTTTAAGCCAAAAATCACCAAAAATAGATTTCTTCGACTGTAGCTTCAACTTTGACAACATTTACTGTAATTATTTACGTGCTCTTGAACAATAGTGAAAATTCACTTGTAGGTAGAATTGGATGTCATGATCATTGGATCACATGTAATTTGATTATATAGATGTGCTCTAAGTGATGGATTTGCACTTGTGGATCTTGGATGCAAAAATTGTAGTTAGAGGTCATTAAGCAGTCTAAAAGGCCTAATAATCCAAGTGAACCATATACACATGGATAGAAGCTATTAGCATTGGAATTAGGTTTCAATACATTTGAAATTTTTTTTTGAAGCTTGTTAAAGTATTCCCAGGTTAAAAAATCCTTCAGGAGGCTACTAATTAGTCAAAGAGCTTATTAGGCCTTTTAGGCCTAAGTAGGCTACATCGCATGCCTATAGGTAATGGAAGGATCTTAACACTAGCACGGGAGAATTTTATGGCTCATGAGAGATGAGAAATTTTAGAGGTTTCAAAAATAGGCCAATAGACCTAGATGGCCATTTAGGCCTAATTAGGCCTAAATGGCCACCTACATGTGGTCAAAGTGGCTTCAAATCTTGGCCAAGGGGTATCATGGACCAAATGGAGCCAAGTGTTTAAAAATATTGATGAAAAAGCATCATTTATATAAACTATTATGGTGTCCATGTGAGATTTTTAAAGTGTTAAGTAGAGTTAGTAGTCTTTGCTAGTCCTTTTAATTATTTGTACATGTTAGAAAGGTCATACTTATCTTATATGATTAAAGTGTCTATTTTATGATTTAATATATTGATACAGGTCTTAAGAGAGAGTTTTAGATCCAAAAATGGACACTCTTTTCTTAGAGGAACAAACCAAAATGATAATCACTATTATTAATATGAAAGGAGTTTCTTCAGGAACAAACATCAAGCAAGAAATTTGAATCATACCCATAGGGGGTGTGAATGTGTGTGCTTCCTATTGTGATTTTGAGTAGTGTATGGTAATTTAAAATCCTTTATTTAAATTTAATTGAACTCTAATAATCAAAATATAGTGAATTCAAGACTTTAAAAGTCCTTTTCTGTTAGCACAGACCAATTTTGGTTGAAAATCACTGTATGTAGAGCTTGTTTGTATGATGAAACTTGTGTATGTTTTGAAATTAAAGATTTTATGAGTTACATAGGTGGGTGAGGAGTATTATACAACTATTATATTTCAAATAAACTCTTTTATCTTTATGAAACAATGTTAATTAGCTCTCAGGTCCTTAAAGAGTAGGAAAACCCTAATTATAGGGTTTTGATTGGAAAATGGTCATAAATCCATTTTGAACCCATAAATTTGATGAAATATATGGAGACATAGTTAAAAATATTAGTAAACTATTCAAAGTGTTGTGGAGTTAAAATAAGGTGTACAGATGATGTACTAAGTATTTATCCATAGTAATACTCAAAATTATGAGTTCTTCTAGATAAAGAATAGGAAAATTGACCTATCTTGCTCAGTTTTGAGCCAAAAGATGCCATGTATAAGTTAATTCTCATCTAAAAACATCATTTAAACCTTATTTAGGTTTTTTTAGGCACATAAGACATCATCTAAGTTTTGATCTACTAGTGGAATAATTAGGTCTCTTGACAAAAACAAGGCCGAGTCATTGTTTGATTTAAAAAAACTCTAAACCAATAATAATTTTTTTATCTACAGTATAAATCCTCTAATACATGTGAAATACCTATTGAAAATTCATAAAATTGGTCTTTATAAAAAAAAACACTAAAAAGGTCTTTTGTATCCATTCAATCAAGAAGGTCTTGAAAGGGAAAAGAGAGTGAATAGTTCCTAAAGGGCTTAAAGTAAGAGTTTGAAGCTTGAAGAGATTCAAGTGATACATTTAAGTGTATCAACTATCAAGAGCCCTTAATACCAATCAAATAGTTTGTGCTCTCTCCCAAGGTCTATTTTCCTACTCTCTCAATTTTAGAGATGGAGTTTGGGGATGTTTCAAAGGGAATGGAGATAGGATAGGGTCTACCCCATGGCATGAATAAGTCTTGGGAACTTTCCAAGATAATTTAAGGCCTAAAGAGTAGATTAAATAGCTTATTTATTGTCTTATAGATGATGCTAGCTTGCCTTGACTGATATGAGCTTCTTCACTAGTGTAAAACCCTTCCCATTAGAAGGAGAGACTTCATCACCTATTAAGAGGTATCCTCCTTGAAATGTATTAACTCTTCATAATCCATTGAATCTCTCACTAAGGATATTGAACCATTTCCCTCTAAACCCCTATTCTCACACTCTTGGATTCCTATTAAGCCTCCATTAGTCCTATGACAAAGCTTAATCTTGAAATCCATACTTGTCCTATCCATACCATTTTAAATATTCTTGATTATTTTAGACCTTTTGAAAACACATCATATTATAACTTTATAAGAACTTTCAATGGTTAGGTTTCAAGATATGCACACTTCAAGGTCAAAACCCTAGGTCTAATTTTCCCAGTCTGTGTATAGGTCAAGAGGGTTTAAAATTATGTAGTTGAGTTTTTAGACACCTTGAGTTAATTCCTCTTGTATAGGTTGTGTCCACAATAAATTCACATGTTCAAAAAAATATTCTACCTAAGAAATTAGAGTTATGGACCTATAAAAAATTATAGTTGACCATGAGCATACAAACATAATTCAAATGCAATCACTGATATTCTTTATTTCTTATAAGGGTCTATTTCCCTTAATTCCACTCCATGCACAAGACTCATAATTGAGATAAGTGAGTAGATGTATAAAAAATACCAATATAAGACTGATTCAATCACTAGTATAGGATTCAATTAATTAAAAAATGGGTTCAACACCCCTTACTTATTATTCATTTGCATTCTTATAGAAACAAAGCTTCTCAATAACAAAAAATGTCATTCTTTCTAACTGTAGGCTCTATCATACCAATCTAATTTGGAAAATTATCCTAAAAAGTTATTCTCAATCTCATAACGTTTTTAATCCTTAATAATCCTTCAAAACTAACCATTCATAATACTCTAAACACAAGTACAATGTTTGCAACTTTCATGAACTTATTTCTAGGTTACAATTACTAGTATAGGTTTAAATTAATGAAAAGAGAGGTTAAAAACCCATTACTTCTTATCTAATTTTAATTCTTATATAAATAAAGCTTCTTAAGAACAATAAATGCCAATCTTTCTAATTGTATTATCTATCATACCAATTTGATTTGCAACATTATCCTAACAAGTTATTATCGATCTCATAACTTTTGTAATCCTTAAGAATACTTCAAAACTAATAATTAATAATACTCTAAACACAAGTGATTAAAAAAAGAATTACTTCATTGGTTTTCTTAAATATTCATGTATAAAATAAGAATTCCATGTATGAATGACACATATAGGCATACAATGTCAATAAAACATGTATTGTTATATAATAATACAAAAAAATTCATCATGTCTAACAACATAGTATCTAATGTTAGGTGAATACATCATATACCCAAGTACAATACAAAAAATTCATACATTTCCATATAGGCATAGAAAAATTACATCATCTACAACATCATAATCATCAACTAATTTCCCTCTATTTGTCTTCCTCAAAGAAGACTCTCCCTGGGATGCATTTCTTGTAGATGGAGATATCTTGAATGCCTTGGATTGATCCAAGGTTCAACTATGAGTAGTATGCTCATAGTGCGTTTGTAATTAAACCTATTAAAATAAAAAAAATTATCATAAAATTAACAAGTATACATGAAACAAAGTAAAGAAACTCATCTTAAACTATAATAAAAAATCATTTAAACATGCACTTACTACAAGCTCATGGTCCTTCTGAATTTGTTGTTGATGCTCGCCTAGGTTAGTGCCAAGTTTAGTTGCACAATAGGCATGTCAAATGATGAAGAAACATGAAGAGATATTGTAGTAGTCATTTGAATTAAACTATCAAATTTCATATGACAACCCTTCATACACAATACATTCATGCATATAAATTATATTTGCCCATGTAGTAAAATTATGAAAACAAAAGTATTAAATTACAATTCAAAATTACAAGTGAATATGTACCTCAATGAGTTCTTGTGAAGATGACATTATAACAATAATGATCGAGTCATTAGGTGAACAAATAACATAATATAAATAACTTAGGAAGTTCATTGATTAAACAAGTTACTAACAAGCTTAGTCTTGCATAAGATATGAAAATATTTAATGAGGTCATGAGAAACATGAATGTGACAAGTGGATATGTGAAATGTGACTTGTAACACCACACTGAAGGCAAGAAATGTCAATTTCATGAGGGAGAATGAGAAAACATCCAAGGCAATGATGCATCTCCTACACCTACTGATGAAGGAGCATCCTACAAACTTGTATATATGGTCCTATAGTTATTATTATAAGGGTTTATATGTGTCAATAATCCTTAAATGAGGCATTTATTGTGTGTATTAGTTCATTTATAGGTCTTGGAGTGTTTTCCCTCCAATACTTATTATTTGAATTTTCAAATATATTTGAGTGAATATTTGTTTAAATTGTAATAATTAATGTGTCTAATAGGTTCTAGAAGGTATGATATATGGATAGGAGTCTCATAAGTTTATTTAAAGTCATATCTATATTTCTTACCCATTTAAAGGTCTTAAATGACTTGATAAGTCTTCAAAGATCAATTTTTCTTATTTGAGACAGGTCTGTTAGAGGAATAAGGACCTAAATTAACACATCCTAAACTTGGAAAAGTCTTTAACAACATGATAAATTTGAATCTATCATTTCAAGGATGTATAAGATGAAGGGAAAATTATAAAATACCAACTTTGCATCATTGGAGGACTATAACTTCTATTTGAATCCTTGAAATTTCATAAAAACTTGGGAATAATTAGTGATTTAACAGTTTTGGGAATATTGGTGTATTATTCCTATTTTAGTTAAAGGTATAGAATAGGAAATTAGTAAATAAATATGAAATAATTAAGCTACTAATTTGTATAATTTGACTATATTTTGAACCTTTCTAAAAATAGTAATAAGGGAGAGAAAATAAGACTTAGTTGGAAACTGACTGAGATAGCTATTGTAGGGTCTAGAATTTGATGTACAAGACTGGGACACTATCATAAATCAAGATCTGATCTTCATTTTATGATTGGATAAGAGCACCAAAATAGGACACCCTGGGGTCCAACACTATAATCCTCTTTTTTTGCTATTATCCAGGAGACCTTGAGCTTTCTAAGTTTTCTTCATTATGTCTATGTGAGCTTGCATGTGAAATTTTGATTGTTAAATGTTCATATAAATCCTTGTAGATTTGATTTAGTCTTCAAATCCTAGACTCTATTTTTATTTGACAAAATTTTAGAAAGAGGGAGGGTTAGTGTGTGTAAGATGCATTGAATGTGTATCCACACCCCTTGTGTGGGCATATTACATACATACCAATAATTTGAATAGGGATCAAGCCATATGTAGTTCTCCCACTTGATTTTATTTATCTAATAGTGTGTATGAATATAAAAATGCTAAACTAGATGTTCTAGAGGTGGCTAGGGACTAGTGTAAGGATTTGAATGAGCTTATAGTAGTATTGGTTGGTTATATGCAAAGAATAGGGAAGATTGTCTTAGTAGTCTTACTTGATTTGTGATATTTGCCAACCCCTTCTAAATGAACTTTTAATGGGATTTTATAGGGATCTGTTGGTCATGGGTTAAATGCATTCACATTAGGATAACAAGAAAATGAATAAGAATCGAAAGTAACTAACCATTGGAGGTAAATATATACTTGGATATGAGTGCAAAAAATGGACACCCTAGGGTCTGAAGTTATATTCCAAGTTGGGTGCTATGTTCTTGAAGGAATAAGACCCAAGGAGATATAATCCTAATCCAAAACTCAAAATCTTTGGTTGAAAGATAATTAAAGAAACAAGAATAACACAATTCAAATAATGCTATCTTTGAGAAGAGATGTTTTATTGATCAAATTTGAGGACCTAAACATATGCCTATCTCTGAGAAGAGATGTCTGATTTCCATTTTTGGTTATATCTTAATTTATACATGTTTTGAAGGTGTGGGGAGATGTGTAAGGTCACCAATCTCAAGGGAGATGAATTGGTTTGACTTCCATGATTTACAACAATACAAAATTCAAGGAATTACTATTTTTTAGAAACTTACTATTTTTAGACTGCACTACTAACATTGAAATTTGGGACACTTCCATTGGGTTTTAGGGGGTCAAACTTCATTTAGAAAGTATATATGCCATCTCACAATGTTACCCTCATTATTAGCTTTCCAATGGTTTAAACGGTGAGTCAAATGGAGCTACGGTGCAAAAGTAATGGCTCCCAGAAGTTTTGCCATCAATTGGGGTGGACCCATCACCTGAATTATCATCTGAATTGTTGGTTGGATCAAATCCTCACCAAAAATGTTTCATGGATGAGGTGGAATCATTATTTAGAAGGCTATGGATGACTATGAATCAATGAAAATATGCCTATGAGGGTCATGAGATTAAGCAAGAGGGACATATGGGTTGGGTGTCATTAGCCACACTTAAGTTACCAATTTTCACATTTTATATGATTACATTTCCCCCTTTTGTGCTAGTGATACAACAAATAAAAATATGAGGATAAAGGAAAAATAGAAAGCATACCTGAACTTACCTATAAGGGTGAAGCTCATGAAGTTGTGTGATGTTAGGTGTGCTTAGAGAGTACACTGTGAAGTGTAAATCTAAAATAGAACACAAAAAGTAGATCATTTCTTACTAGATACACTATATCTAAAATAAGAATGTACAAAGCTGGGTAAAAGAGAGAGGAAGAGAAAGGAATGAATATAACTCACTAGGTATGTAAACTAATGCAAAACTTATTGTGATACTGAGTAATGCTAGATAATGTTGGATGATGATGTACCAAGAGTAATATCATGAATGGATCTACATGCTCAATTCCCCAAAAGTGGATCAAGAATGCAAAAGATAGCCCTTTGGCTCCATCATCACCCACTAAGTGAAGTTATGTGATCATGCATATGCTAATTAATGTTTGGACTATGTGTTTAATCCCTCTAAGTAGGTGGCTCAATAATACAAAGGCTTGTTATTCCTTTGGATCCATCATTGCCCCTTGAAGTGAAGTTATGAATTGATACCAATATGAAATGTGTATCTTATGATATGGCTCATAAAACCCATGAATGATTTGTAATTTGAAAATGTGGTGTGGATAACCAAATGTATGCTAGAAACTAGGCCACTCTTGGTCACTTTGAAAGGTGGAGATTAGGTTTGTATGAAAGCCACTCTAAAACTGGGTACTAGGCTTATATGAAAGCCACTCCAAAATGTGGAGGTTAGGCTTGTATGAAATCCACTCCAAAATGATATTAACCACCTACATATGGAATAAGGCATGTAACTACTAAGAATGCTTAGGTAATGTACTAAACTCAAAAATAAAAAAATATAAATGTGTCATGCACATTGCCCCCAATCATTGGTGTCTGAAACATGGATTTTGATCTGGAAGTTATACAAACTGCCCTATCTAAAACTAGAAGTGAGAGCCATCATGACATGCATGATGCCTCCTATATACAGATTCTTTAAGAAAAACTGTACTAAAACTAATATATTTGAACTGGTCTAAATGTGCAAAACTATAATTGAACCTAATTTTCTACCTATTTTTAGAAAATTTGATTTTTTTGCTATTTAGAAAGGAGTACCAAAATGGACACCTTGTTATCCAATATTTTAGTCCAATCTTGGAACTATTGTCTTGGGCTAATTCTAATGACTATTCTATAATTTTCAATATTTGCCTAGTTTGTTCTACTTGGTTTTAAGTCTAGTTGTTATTCTAGGTGTTATGAATGCTTATTTTTTGATCGATAGGAGCTATGATCTCTATGATAAAACCCTTATTTGTTTCCCCCTATTATGAGGGTCAAATGAAGAACATGTAATGACTACCCTAAGAAGAAAGAGCCCTAAAATTGTGTTATGATGTAAATATACATGATATAGTAATGATAGTTGACAATATATATCAATATACAACATGGTTTGTAATGATAGATTGTTAGATCGACAAGGGTATGCATAGATAGATATAACAATGTAGTAACATATGTAATATACTAAATTAGAACAGAAAGTTTGGTTAGTTTTTAGTTTTCAAGGAGGGATGGAGCATGATTTCCATCATGGCATCCAAGAAAATAAGATAATGCATGATGTGGATCATGGCATTAAAAAAAATGAGAATAAAACAAGAAACAAGCACACAAGGAAAGAAGTAAGAAACATACAAGATTGGCCAAGGGGCCAAGAAAATAAGAGCAAGAACACATGTCACTTAAACTAGAAAATAAGTATACAAGGCATGTTCATATGCTACATACACATATAATTGAAACAGTCAAGGTTGACATGAAAGCCACAATCACATAGAAGAGTACATGCAAAGGACATTGGCAAATGTCCTACGGTACACAATAGAAGCAAAGGACGTTGGAAAATGTCCTAAGGCACATAAAAAAGACAAAATAAGAACTAAGAAATGCAATCACATATAGCTACACAAAGCAATAAAGGAAGGCATGTGATATACTAAAAATATAATCGCATCTAACTAATCAAAGCAAGAAGTGAAAATATGAAAGACATGGAGTACAAGACTAGGTATATTCTAAGAAATACACAATTGATATATAATAGTGAATGTCAATAGAGTAATCTATGTAAGTGAGTAAATAATGTACATCATCATGATAACTAGAGTGTGTGGTGTAAAAATGACATAACCTGGATGGTGTAGTCATGTAGAAGATGCCCTCAATGGGTATGTATATTGATGTGTGTCTTGAATGTAGAAGTAGGATGCCCCCTCAATGGGTAGAGTGAAGTAATCAAGGATCTAGATGTCACTGCACACACTAAAAGAAGATCAAATGAAGCATGGTAATGTAGATAAATAGACAAACAATAACATCAAATAACAAATGTAAGTCTAACATAATAGCAAAAATGTAAAGTATGTAGAATGCATATAACTAAAATGTTTTTGAATTTTTGAATGTTTTTGTACTTTTAAATGTGATATGTAAAATTAATCATGAGGAAATTATATAAAATAAATTGAAAATAAGCTATGTACAAGTAAGTCTAAGAAGAAACGATACTAATTGATGAGTCTCATGTGAGACTCTCTGTCATAGTGTCATATATCAAGGATAGGGATTATGCATGATTTTGAAGCATGATGGAAGGGTTGAGACTATGGCTTGAAAAGATGTAAATGTTCTAAATGCTCTAAAATATTTAAAGTAAAAACTAACTATGGGGTCCCCCTATAACTATGAGAATTGGATGCAACTGTAGGGCTCTTAGGGAGCCATCTGGTAGTAGGAAAAGCTCTCTGAACATGTGCTCTGTGTGTAGAGGCATGAGACCTCAATGATACTACCTTGGGTGTGAACACTGTAGTTGGAAGCTATCTAGAATCCTAAAATTGTGTTTGAATTAAAAGAGACCTTTGTAGGAGTATATGAATTCTCTATGCTAGTGATGGAGGCCTCAACTATGTCTAAATCTGAATTGGTGGAAGAATTGAAACTAGTGGAGAAACTAAAATTGGTGACTATAAAATAGTAGATGGCTCTAAAGTGGAGAGTGGTAACTCATATGAAACTCCACCAACTATGACAAATTGATTAGCACGAATGAATTTCATGCATCTATGAACTATAGAAGGTACTACTCAAAGTTTATAAATCCATGGCTGGCCAAATAATATATTGAAAAATCCTGCACTAAAAATGATAATAAATGGTGTGGCCACATGTGTTGGACCAACCTATAGAGGAAGTAAAATCTCACCCAATGAAATCTATATGTGCCCATTGAATCCATTGATAATTGTGTCCATTTGGGTAATATCCTACTTTGAATATCCCAAATGTTATAGTAATGTCATAGTGCACATGTTCACATCGGATCCATTGTCTATGAGAACACTATGAATAAGATTATTATGGATATAAGCTATAACAAAGAGTGCATGATAATCTAAATCATTCTCAATTATCTCTTTCTCTAAGAAGGAGATGAAAGGTCTATAGATGGAACTCTAGAATTGTATACACCAATCATGTTGCTCAAAGAATATAACTGAACTGAAGGTGCCCTATATGTATCTAGTAGGGGATGTGCATGCTATGCATGATGAACACCTGATATATCCCCTATCTCTTGTTTATAATGCTATGAAAAAGGATCTAAGAATATTTTCAAAGATTTATCCTATGTTTTATTTTCCTAAGGAGGCTCGACTAAAGTGACAAGGTCAATAATGTTTCCATTTATAAAGTCATATATCTTATATCTCAAACTGATGCATCTATTTATTGTATAGCCTAGTGCCCTATGAAACTCAAAAAATGCATGTTGATCATATCCCCATGGAAGAGGCTTTATTGTATCAACTTATTGAATAGGAGGGAGAGCTATGACATTACATTCCAATAGCTTTTATAAAACTCTAGTTGGATAAACTAGTAAATTAGTAAAAGTTCACTGAGGAGGTGCTGATAAAACCACATGCTGAGGAGGATCTAAAATTGCATTGACTATAGGTTGATTCTGACTCTTTCTATCATTGACCTTAACTTTGTATGGGAATTTGTTGTTACTATTGTTTGTTTTTTGATATACTTGTGTACTTGAGTTTGCCCATTGAAATGAGTTTGAATTACCTTTCATTTAGTGTATGACATAACTCAGTAAAGGAAAAGAACCTTTTGAATATTATTGACTCATGTAAAGCTGGTAGAAGACTCTTTTTGAAGAGATCTTGTAACTCTTGATCGGCCATCAGGCTAGTCATCTTAGCCAAAATAGTCTTATATTGAAGAACATAATCTATGAGATGCTTATTTGACCTTTGTTTTTATTGTACAACTTGGGCATATGAAACTTTATCACCAATGTTAATGCTAAAATGAGCTAGTAACATGTCAAATAAAGGATTGAATGCATTGATCGACTGATTTGGTAGATTATAAAACCATTATAGAGCATAATCCTTTAGACTTCATGAAAATAACCTTTTTAATAGCTAGTCATTTGGCACATAGTCCAAGCATTCTATGTGAAAAAATCTCAAGTGTGTCTCTAGATCACCCTTGCCATCATATAGAGTAAGCTTGGGTTGGAAAAAACCTTGTGACAAGGGTGTAGAAGCAATATGATATGCCAATGGTGTATAAAATATAGCAAAATAATCCAAAGCATGTGTAGGTCTATAAGCACCTTGCTCAAAATGTAGCACCTTGGATTGAAGAGATCTTATCTCTTGCACAAGGGTTGCCACATTGGGAAACAAAGATGTACTAGTTGTGGTTGGAGGCATAGAGGTAGGTTGGGGTATTATAGGGGGTTATTGAGACATAGTTTCCCTTGTAGTGTTATTTGCAACTAGTTTCTCTATGGTTTGATAACATTGACCATTTTTCACTTTTTTTTTGTTCCTCTTGTAGTATTTTAAGCATGTCATCTTGCATGTCAGGGTGTTTAGTTAAAAGTTCTTGAAGTTCCCTTTTATTAGTTTTATCAAAACCAGTGTATTGGGCCATTGTTAAAGTAGGAAAACAAATTGAAAAATGATTGAATTTTTTTCAATAATTTGTAATAATCAATATGTTATGGAAGGAAATTAATGAATATGGGAAATGTAAAGTACTAAAAACAATAAATGGGAAAGTGCATAAAAAGGATACGAAGCTAAAAAACATGTAAGGTGATACCTAAAAAAGCAAATAGGAGCTAGTACATGTAACTAGGGTTTTGAATGAAATTATTTTTATAATTACTAATGAATTTTAAAATTTGATGCAAATTTTTGATTTCAATATGTAAGTAAAAAATTAGAAAAATATTGAGACCTAGTATGGGCAACGAGGGTTTGAAAGAAAATTATTTTAAAATTACTAAAAAATTTTAAAATTTAATGATAATTTTTTATTTTATTATGTACGTAAAACATCAAAAAAATATAGGAAAAATCAGTAGGAAATTTACCTTAGGGTTTCTAGGGTTTTTATGCACAAATGGAGTAAGTTGAGTTCACCAAATGATTTAACAATTTTGGGAATATTGGTGTATTATTCTTATTTTAGTTAAAGGACTAGAATAAGAAATCAATAAATAAATATGTAATAATTAAGCTACTAATTTGTATAATTTTAAATTTTCTAAAAATAGTAGTAAGGGAGAGAAAATAATACTTAGCTAAAAATTGATTGAGATGGCTATTGTAGGGTCTGGAATTCACTATGCAAGATTGGGACACTATCATAAATCAAGATATGGCATTAATTTTATGATTGGATAGGAGCACCAAAATATGAGATCCTAGGGTCCAACGTTATAGTCCTCTTCTACCACTATTGTCTAGGAGACCTAAGCTTTCTAGGTTTTATTCACTATTTTTGTGTGAGCCTACTTGTGAAGTTTTAACTGTTGGATGTTTGTTAAATTCCCTATAGAGATGATTTATTATTAAAACTATAAAATCCATTATGCTTTGACAAACTTTGGGAAATAGGAATGGTTTTAGTGTGTGTAAGATGCACTGAGCATGTATCCACACCCCTTGTGTGGGCATGCTACCTACATACCAATACTCCAAAGAGGGATCAAGCTATATGTAGTTCTCCCACTTGATGTGATTTATGAAATATTGTGTATGAAGATGAAAAATTATAAATTGGATGTAATTGAGATGGCTAAGGATTGGTGTAAGGATTTGAATAAGCTTGTAGTAGTATTGGCTGGCTGTATGTAAAGAATAGGGAAGATTATCTTTATAGTCTTGCTTGCTTTGTGATATTTTCCAACCCCTTATAAATGAAATTTGAATGGGATTTTATAGGGATCTATTGGTCATGGGTCTAATGTATTCATGTTAGGCCAACAAGAAGAAGAATAGGAATTGAAAAGAACTAACCATTGGAGGTAAAAATGTACTTGGACAAGAGCACCAAAAATGGACACCCTAGGGTCTGGTGCTATAGTCCAAGTTGGGCACTATAGACCTGAAGGAACAAGACTTAATGGGATGGAATCACTATCTAGAAGGCTACGGAGGATTGGAAATTAGTGAAAAGATGCCTATGAGGGTCATGAGAGCAAGCAAGAGGTACCTATGGGTTGGGTGTCATTAGCCACACTCAAATTATCAATTTTCACATTTTATATGAATACATATATACCAAAAATCCTAGAAGATGATTCCAAATGTTTTGGATCTAATAAACCTTGCAATCACATTTATTGAAACCTGAGTTTCATGTAAACATGTAACTTTGTATCTCTAAGATAGTGAGGGAGGATTTATGAGTGAATTTTGTGAAATTTGGTCATTAAATGAAATTTATGTGTTGAAACATCCTTGATACACCGGTTTGGCTGATTTTATATCTTTGTTGAGGTGTATTTCAGATTTTGATCTAGTTAAAGTCATTAGGCCTAATTGTCTTAAGGCAATAATTTAGTATAGTTGAGGAAAGCCCCATGAGCTATGGTGTCTAAGTTGATTTGTTTTGAAAATTTTATCATGTTAACACCTCAAATAATTTTATTACAATCATAAATTACTTTTTATTCCAATTGATTATTGGTTTGATCAAAAGGCCCTTAGAAACAATCATTATGATAAGACAAGTAACCTGTATAGGTGTTTGTTGAGAAGTTTTTAAATTGAGTTTTAATCAAGTTAAGAAAACTAGAGTGATAGGTTGTTTTTATGAGAGCCATATATACAATCCTTTTAAGAGTGTCTAGAACCTTATGAAATAGGTCTCATCAAAATCTAAAGAAACATACAAAAAATAGACCTAAATATGGTAGAGATAAGAATGAGT